>CAWUFW010016612.1:0-301115 GCA_963921515.1 Calotriton arnoldi | reverse complement strand
ACTTCAGTGTGTGTTAGTGTGACAGCAATGGCAAGATGGCTGACAGTGTGGTCCTGTTGTTTATTGGTGCCCAGTTCCCAGCAGGGCCTTGTGCTCCCCACAGCTGTGGCCAGTGTCAGACATCTTTGAAGTGGCTTTTGACTCCCTGTGAGGTGTGCATGCTTCAGTGCTAACTTGCTGGGCCATGTGGGTGTGAGATGTTGATCTGTGACTACCACTCCCATCATGCTATTGCCTACACCCCCTTCCCAGCATGCCCATCCTTCCTTCCTTTTGAGTGGACTTCAATGTGTGTGAGTGTGACAGCAATGGCAAGATGGCTGACAGTGTGTTCCTGTTGTTTGTTGGTGCCCAGTTCCCAGCAGGGCCTTGTGCTCCCCACAGCAGAAGCCAGTGTCAGCCATCTTGTCAGTTGTTTTCCACTCCCTGTGATGTGAGCATGGTTCAGAGTGATGTTGATGGGCCAATTGTGGGTGTGGCCAATATCTGTGACTACCACTCCCATCATGCTATTGGCTACACTGACTTGACCAGCATACACAGAATTCCTTCCTTTCAGTGAGCTTCCCTGTGAGGTGGTGGGTAAATATCTGGGAGTATTTGTTGGTTCTATGTGTGCCACTGCCTTGCTGTATTTGTTGTTAGGTTTGTAGATGTCATGACACAGTTACATATCACTATGGGATGGCAGGTATTGTGTTTGTCTGACTAGCATTCACATCTTGGGATGGATATTTTTTGGTTGGTGTGTATTTGCTAAGTGTGCATGGTTTGCCTATCCCCTTGACTGTGATGTGTGTGTGTAGTCACACCATATTGTGTATATTAGTTGTGTACTCACCAGGCTCTGGGATGTCTGTTAGTCCGTATACGCTCACTGGTGGTAGGATGGCCCGCACCTTCTCTTCCCAGGGCCTGAGGTATACTGGTTTTGCAGGAGGGCCACTGCCGGTGTGCTGGCTGAGGAGGTAGTCCTTTTTGAGTAGGTCCCTGACCCTCCTGCGCACATCATACCACCTATTCTGGATGTCTTCCTTTGTGCGCAAACTTGGTGATTGTGCGCTGACCCTGTCGACAATCCTCGCCCACATCTTGGTTTTCTGCGACATGGGGGTCTGTTGTACCAATGTACCAAACAACTGTGGCTCTACCCTCAAGATCTCGTCTACCAGGATTTCCAATTCACAATCTAGGAACTTATGGTTCTTCTTTGGGGGCATGGTGATGGGTGGTGGTGGTGGTGGTGATTGATGTGTGTGTGTGTGCAAGTGGGGGTGTGTGAGTGTAGGTTTAGCTGGGTGTGTATGAGGGTGCTATTTGTAGGTGTGGTAATGGTGTGTGGCTTGTGTGATGTATGAGCTGTGAGTGTGTCTGTGGTTGCCTTGTGATGGTGTTCTGTCTGGCAGGTCAGTGGAATTTGCAAGGGATCATGGTCGGGATTTGTGGCCTTTATGTAGGTGGAGTTGGAGGTGTGTCCTTGTTCCATTTTTTTTCCTCCCTGTATTTATTGGCTTAGTGGTTGCTTGTTTGGCCCTTTTTAAAAAAAAAATTCCTTGGTGTTTTTGGTGCATGTAGGAGTCGTTCTTGTGTCCGAGTAGGACGCTGCAGTTGTCTGGTGCGATCTTGTCCGACTCGTTCCCGCTGTGTGTCAGCTAGGTTTCATATGCGGCGTACGAGTCGGTCGCGTAGTATTGGGTTGCTTCGGCTGGGTTTTGTATGCGTGTCGGTCGTACGGCTTTTGCTCCGGGCGAGTCGGTCGTGTTTTGCACGCACAGCATCGTACTACGCGGGTCGGAGTTCGCGGGTACGTTTCGTTCGGGTTCAATCCGAGTGCGTGTCGGTCGGTTCGTTTCGCGTGATTTCCCGGCCGGATGCCTTGTTTCCATCCGGCTCGGTCGGTCGTTTTGTATTCCGTCCGAGTCTGTCGGATTTCACATGCATTTCATCGTACTACCCGGGTTGTGCGGGCCGGTCCGAGTCGGTCGGACTAAATTCCCGTACCGAGTCGGTCGGTACGTTTTCCGGCCCGAATCGGAATCGGCCCCAAAGTGTATTTTGAATATTCTCTTTTTATTTAGTTGTAAAAGAATAGAAAAATCAAGATTTTTTTGGGCTGATGGCAAAGCAAAGTGAGGAAAACCATGGCCACTTTCTTCGAGGAAAGGTTTCCTGACTTAATCAAACTTACCGGCAAATGTTTTCTCTTGGTCTGAGCCAACTCATGTTGTATCTGTGGATTAAAAGGCTGGACATTCTTTTTAGCTTTCTCTAAATGTGATGACTAGAGTACTTATCAGTGCCAGACAAGCCCAGTGAGGTCCCCACCACCTCCTGTCTTTTGTGCAAACTCACTGTAATTCTTGGCATCTTAATAGATGGCCTCTTAATGCCATGTGCAGGTAGTAGGAGGTAAATTAATTTCTCCCTAGGTCAGGTTGGATAATTGATGCAGTGATTGTTTCCTGTCTAACAGAGCAGAGCATCTAATTTCTCTTACAACTTTTTACTTTTAATCAGTTTAGATATTTTTCTTCAGATTCAAATTCAGCATAGCCCAGATGGAGTATGCTCTTCTTTTGACATTGGTATCTGACGCCATACCACCTGTCCTAATTTAGGGTTTAGTGACATTTGAAAATATAGATCTTATAAACAAGATGGTAGCCATAGCATAGCTATAGTCAAAGGAAATATTATTTTAGTTAGTGGGGACAAGTGACTTCTCTATTAAGCCGTATATACTTCCCTGTAACTAACTAAGATGCCTAGTACTGTGACATTTATCATACAGGGTATTAGTTAGTAATCATTGACACTTCATACTGTCAGCCTTTTGGGTTGACACATGATGTAGGCACTGTTCTCCCCACAATAGAAATCAAAACATGTTAACAAACCACCTGGTACTAGGGCCTATTATGAATTCCAAAAGCAGCTGTAAAACAGTTTGAGGTTTTTAAGACAAATACCACGAGGAAATATATCATTCAGATTCCTTACATCATGCATATTTAATATCAAAGATGCGGTCACATGAACAAATACGCCGGATCAGCACACTGGAGATTGCAAAAGGGGGAGGGAGCACACTGCCTAGAATACCAACACACAATTCACCCAGATGTCTTGTGGTAAATGCAGTCCATCATAACACTCACTTTAGTTGTAAGTCTATAGGGGCAGATTTACAAGGAACTGACACATCTGCATAGATGCGTCAGTTTCCTTGCGTCAGTGCCGAATGTCCTTGCGCCACTATGGATGCGCTGTATTTAAAATACAGTGCTCCATGGCGCAAGGATTAACAGATGCGTCAGAAATACTGACGCATCTGTTGACACAAAAGTGACGCATTGCTGGAGTTGCTCATGAAAGTGACGCAACTCCAGCAATGCGCCACAACAGATGGGTGAGTCCCATTCAAAAAGCCCTGCTTCATTCCTTACGCCTGGTCTGAGCAGGCGTAGGGATTTTGACGCAGTGAAGACATAGAGTGACGCAGTAAAATCTTGTAGATTTCACTGCGTCAGTTCTACATGGCTTTTTGCGTGGGAACGCCCACCCTGCATACGTTATACCTGACGCAGGTATAATGTGATGCAGGGCTTTACAACGTGACGCATCTCCCTAGATGCGTCACGTTGTAAATATGCCGCATTTTTTATGCCGTCGCTGCGTCACAAAAGTGACGCAACGGCGGCACAAAAATGTCGCAAGGGGCTTGTAAATCTACCCTATAGTATTCACCATTGTTGGTGCAGCCAGTGTTGTGTATCTCTAGACAAGGGCTTCAGGATTCTTCTTTAGTAGCGAGTAACAACCTAAATTTGGGGATGCTGGCAATGCTGCTCCCAGTCTTCTCAGGTTTCTGCACTACTCCCGGAGCGCATATACATTTTGGAGCTCTTCAGCTTGACAACACAACAAGGAGCCAATCACAAATGGGGAAAGGGAGCACACTGCCTGGCATGCCAGCACACTATTCCCCCAGATGCATTGTGGTAAATGCAGTGCATGGTAACACTCACTTTATTTGAAAGTCTTTAGTATTCACCTTTGTTGGTGGACTCAGTGCTGTGAATCTTTAGTGTGCAGGTATGTCAGGCAGCCTGCTCCCGCCCCCCTTTTGAGAAGACTGTGAGCAGCATTGTCAGCACTCCTAAATTTATGATTGTACCTTTTGTAGCTCCCACATAGATTCTTTATGACTCCCTGGTTTATTGACAGTTACACTTTAGAAGAGGAGAACATCTACAGCGTGTTGAATTTCTAATTCTTATTTTTGGCTTTGTGAATCAGACTTTAGGGGTCTGTCTTCTCCTCCATTCCTTTCATGTCAGTAAACATCTTACATGCTCATGTACAGAAAATAAACTTTAGGTAAAAAACAAGGTAAACCTACAGTGAAACCTATTTGAAACCCAGGTATCCAAAATCCCCTTTGCAGCTCTAACTAAAATACAGGAGGAAATATTGCACACAATGAACACAGCAGGGAGAAGCAAGAGGGTCATTGTGAACTTCATCACCGATTATGGACTCGTTATTATGTGCACGTTGCTTAAATATTGGATTTCATTCACTTCCATAAAGCTGCGATGCTCTCTCTCATCTAAGTTCACACCCCATCCAGAACCTGCTACATGATCTGTCAGGAAGCCAGCTGGCATATGCCATTCACGAAATAATGTTGCCTGCAGAGAACCTGAAACACAGACATGTCGAAACTTTGCAACAAGAGGAATGGCTGCTCCCAAATGTTTAAAGTGGTTCCAATTAAACATATATATTCTCATATAGTAGGAAATAATGTGTAGAATAGAATGGTGCATATGTAGGGGATTGCGATACATAAGTGGCATACATAATTTAATTGTTGCTTAGGGTTTGAGTTGCAAGTCATTATAATGATTCAGAGATTTTATTCTCAGTTATCACAGCAATGAAGTCATACCAGTCAGAATCAAAACTTATTTTTCACTGCATTGATGTTAAAAAGAGGAAGTTTGTGCATCTCTAGCCTTTCCCCGCTTTGCTTAGGTTTTCGGACACTGGAGAGAAAAGGTGGAAGGAAGGGAACTGATCATCCTCCTCCCTGGGTCTCCAAAGACCCATTTAGTCTTTGGATTGGTAGATTCTCCTCCATTGTCTTCTCCTTTAGTTTCTGCCTCCTTGGGTCATCACAGTCCTGAAATGAGATAGCATAAGGAGAGATGTAAGTTCCTTCCCTCTGACTTGAATACAGCCCCTCCTCTCAGTCTTTCCTGTGAAGGCCCCATCAATGCATCTCAATGCATAGCTCTCCAGATCTATTGCCTAATTCCTGAGTGATTTGCAAAGCACTGAAACTCAAGCATCTCCACACATTCTGGGGTCGATTCCGATTCGGGCCGGAAATCTCTCCGACCGAGCCGGACCCGGAGAGATTTCCGACCGAATCGGACCCGTGCAGTCCGACCGAACGAGTACGATGCGTCCGTATGTTATCGGACACGAGTCGGTCGGACTCCCATTGAAGTCAATGGGAGCCGGTCGTACAACGCGTACGCGGGCTCCCATTGCCTCAATGGGTGCGAGGCGGACAAGGGCGCCTCTACAGCGAGTACGCCGCGAGCGCTCGCGGCGTACACGCACAGGTAGGGGGGACCCTTGGGTCCCCCTGTGTGCGCTCGCACGGGTACGCGTACAGGGGGTCCGACACGGACCCCCAAAGTACGGCTCCGACAGCGAGTTCGAGTCGGACGGCGCGAGTCGGTCGGAGCGGTCGAGGTGCGCATCGTACTTACCCGGCCGGAAAACGTCTCCATTGCGCGGTGCGAACCGGGTCCGAGCGAGTCGGTCGGAGCGGTTCGAGTCCGAGCGAGTCGGTCGGAGTTGTCGGGACGCCCGGACGAGTCGGTCGGCGACCCGCATCGTACTCGCTCGGCCGGACCCGCGTACGGTTCGGTCGGGAAACAGGCTTTCGCATGGCTTTTTCCCGACCGAATGGTATTGGGTCCGCCTCCGGCCGAGATCGGAATCGGCCCCTTAGTATTTTAGATCCTTTTTCACTATTCAAGCCATAACCCCAGCCAAAACATTAAACTTCCTGAAGGCCTAATTATTATTCCTACTTTATTATTGGCTGTTGCAGGAAACAAAAAAGTATGAATGGAGGTTTTCACACACAACATAGAGCAAACTCTCTTGCCTGTCATTTCTGTCACCCAAGAGTCTCCCCTTCATATTGAGAACTTTGGGAAGTCAGAGCACTCAATAGAATCCTCAAGACATCATTCGAGAGTCTCGAAAAGGCCATGCTTCACCCTACTCAATGTAATACCAATCTAATTGATTGTGGTATTCAGAATGTCCTGGAGAGAAGCACCAGAAGAAGAACAAGAACAAGAGAGCTGGAAGAAAGACTTGAGCATATGAATTCGTCACCAGAAGCAACATTGGAAAGAAATAGAAACAAAACATTGTCCCCAGTACTCATTGCTTCACTCAATCTCCAGTGTCCAGAAGGGAGAAATTCTGTTACACTGGTATCTCATCTCCCTCACAAAGGAATGGAAATATAAGAATTGTGTCAGAGCTTCCAAATGGTACTCATAAAATATTCTAGTGTATTGCAAATTTGAATGCAAAATCTTAACAGCTTGATTCGATAAAGCGGGTATGCACAGCTTGAAAGAGATGGGATGCATCACATGCGGGTGGTCCTCATACCGTATACTTCAATATATTGAGGTTACAACACTTCCCTGCACAAGCAGCCAATGGGCCATCAAGGACTGCCAGAAGTCTTGTTAGGTTTAATCAATCAGCCTCGTCTTTTCTAACTAAATATCACTCCACTCTACGGCCTACAAATACACTAGGTCCTATGAGAAGAAGCGAGAAGGAAAAACCTTCTTCCTCATCAGCTCTGATTAGAAGGCTTCTGCCCCTTCTACCACAGGCATGACTAGGCAGCAAGGACACCCAAATGGTGAATTTACAAATCTTTATGATAGGTATCCCTAAATCACACCATATTCCTGAGAGCCCTGTCCAGTAGTGAAGCTTACTACAGGCCAGGGCCAACATTTGTCAGAAAGCAAGTGCAAATTGTCTGAAACTCCTGTTGATATTGCCTAAGCAGTCTACACCTCCAATGAGAAGCAGGAACATTTTATCCTTGTCAAACTACTCAAAGATCTTTTGATCACAGACATGCTCAGACCAATGAAAACAAAAATCCCAAGATATATTCTGGAGGAAACCACTACGCTGGTTAAAGGGCAGGGTAGGTTATACTCTTTTGGTATTTCTGAATTTGTACATTTTTTTTACCTAAATGTCGCCAATCTCTGGTGGTCTCTGGAGACACCAGGCTTCTTTTCCAAGAAATCCAGCTGATTAAAGAAGAAGAGAGAACAGGGAGTCATAAAGCAGCGCCTGCATACAGAGACATCTTACACACCTTCTTGTACAGTGCACAACAGGCACTGCTGATCAGTAGCATCCCACATGGCTTCCTGCAAAGCCTCTGGTGACCTTAGGAGAGGTGGAAAGATGTGCCTCTGGCTCCCAGGAGAGGGGCCATACAGATGTGACACTGCAGCATGTGGCAATGGGCAGGCAGGTGTACCTCTCTGGGGACTGGGAAGAACATTGACTGGTTAGATGTGTATGGGAGGCTGGGGGAGGTGTGAGTTGTGATGCTTTGGGGAACGAAGGGATCACTGACAGATTGTCTGAAACACAAATATTATGTGGACAGAATATTGTGTAAAAAATATTGTGGACCAAACTTTTGAGAAGCTAAGTGCAAATAGGTAAGTATAGCTTCACTATTCTTAACTCCACATCTACATACATGTGATCAAGGCCGAGTGAGGCCGAAACGCGTCATGGCGAAATTGGTGGCAAAATAAATCAAATCTAGCACGAAATTGTGGTCTCGCAGTCCGTTTTTCCCGGAGGAAGGGAAGTGAGAAGGAACGGCGTTGTGGATATATATATATATATATATATATATATATATATATATATATATATATATATATATATATGTATCCAAGACCACTTCCGGTACTTTGAAATCGCTCGACCAGAAAAACGACACCGCAATCCAAAGGTGAATTTTCTTCGTCCTTTATTGACTCATTTCAGGCTATGACGCGTTTCGGCAGGATACCCTGCCTTGATCACACAACGAGCCAAAATGCAACACTTTTTTTATATCCCAAATGTTACCATCATGTGATAACATGAACATAGACAACATACTGTCGTTACATTTCTATTATCTACGCATGAACTTTCAGTTACATGACCATTTACTTTTTTTCTTTTTTTCTTTTTTTCCATCTTTATATACATTTTATAATGTTCTTACTTGATTTTCCTCTTTTTTTATTTGTTTTCTTTGCTTATTGTACATGGCTTACTGAAATGTATATTTGTTTCAAAAAACTTTATTGTACCACAGTAATTAACTTTGTTAGACGGGATATTGGGTTTCATTTGGCTTATTGTCGCTTATTGCGCGAACCTGGCTTTAAAAAGCTCATTTGCTTCATTCCATACTGTCAACAGTGAGACAGGCTTGGAAGTGTTTAGAAAGTGCAAGTGCTTTCAATCTTAATACTTTCCGTCTCTACGCAGCGACTAGCAATAATTTATCAGTAAATCATTTGGGCAAGATATATGCATTGCGCAAGTTTCATTATAATGTGCTAGTGCCTAATTATTAAGACCTTGTAACTTCTGTGATCTTTAGACGGAATGATCCTGCATGGTGATTAGTATACAAGATTATTACGTGAATACTAGACAGTACTGTTCATCATTCTTATTTGAGTTCGATCGTAGGGGGAAAGAAAGTGCTAGTGCCTGGTGCAAATCACTTTTACATGAAGTGCTAGTGCAATTGTCGGACAGTATCCTCATTAATAGCAGCATTTCCATTCCCTGAATTGATAATATATAGATAATGGTGCAAATTACGCATTGTGCAAATTATGATATAATAAAGTGCAAGTGCAATGTAGGATAATGTCCTCATTATTAGCAGCATCACAATTCCCTGAGTTGATAATTCATGGATAATTGTGCAAATTATGCAGTGTACATACTTTCATGTAATGAAGTGCAAGTGCTCCTAGTGCAAAAACTGTCCCCTCGTTAACTCTTACAGAATATTAAAATGTGTACTAGCTACATATTACCGTATTAAAATTCATTTACGCAAGCTAAAACCAGTATTCTCTCTTGTCACCCATAATCCTGGGGTGAATTCACCTCAGGTCCTATATCAGCCCTACAACATGTTTCTATACTGTTAGTACAAGCCGTTGTCTAAAATTATACAGATCTAAAAACAGCCATAAAAGATATAGACTACATCCTAACTTCTTCTCCTTGCCGCGGTATGTGCCTAATGACAATTCTAATGGAAACTACTCTCGACAAGTTAAGATTCTACTCTTGTATTGCACGTTTGTATAGATTATGTTAGATGGACATATAATTCTACATCAGAATTCAACCCATTAGGGGTTTTACAGTCAAACATCAGTATGTAGCGGGATTCAAGTTTTCTCAAATTAGCCTCTCGGTTCCCACCCTGTCTTTTTTTGGGTACTGAGTCCACTACAAAATATGACAAATCTTCAACTCTGCCTCCATGCATGTCATTAATGTGTCGGGCCACTGGGTAAGACTGATCTTTATTTTTAACCGCCCTTAAGTGCTGTAGAATTCTGATGTGGGCCTTGTGGATTGTGCTGCCCACATAGATCAAGGGGCACGTGCATTGCAGCATGTGTACCACGTGGTCACTCTTGCAATTAAAAAAACGTGGAATCCTCCACGGCTTATTCATGAGAGGAAGCTGAACTTCTTTCTTGTTAACTAACTCCATGCTTGCAAGCTTTACATTTGAAACATTTATTGAAGCCCGGATTGGACTTAAGCCAGTTCCCACTCTCAATAATCTCTGGGCTGCTGTTCACCAGTTCCTGCCTCATGGATTTGGCTCTTCTATATGAGACTAGAGGATTACGGGATACCAGGCTACCTAAGGTGGAATCCCCCTTAACCAGGTGCCAGTGCTTGTTCTTGCAGTCCCTCACCCTTGCATGATAAGCACTGTACCTGGTTATCATTCTGATATCTTGTTTGGAAACCTTATTCGTTTTTTTCTCTTCCTTCTTTTCAAAAAGAATTTGTTGTCGGGATAGATTGTCCACCTTCTCTAGCGCTTGATTAAGTACTGCCTTGCTGTAGCCCCTCTCCCTGAATCTCTCTGTCAGATCTGTTTGTGCTAAGACCAATGAGTTTGCTTCACTGCAATTTCTTTTCATTCAGAGTTGCTCTGCATAAGGAATGCTCTGCTTCAATTTTTGGGGTGGAAACTGTCTGAGTGCAGTATAGAATTACCCGCCGTGGGTTTTCTAAAAGTTTGTGTATGTAAAATGCCATTACTGATAAAAACTTCTAGATCTAAAAAGTGTATATTGGAGTCACTGATCGTGCTTGTAAAAACCAAATTAAGTGAATTGTCATCAAGGGCATTTATAAAGGCATCTGCGCTGTACATTGGGCCCTTCCATATAATGAATAGATCGTAAATAAATTTATACCAGACCTTAATGTTTTCATTCCATTCTTTCTCAAAGTTGACCCTGAGCACCTGCTCCTCCCACCAGCCCATGTGAAGATGTGCATAACTGGGGGCGAAGCAGGTGCCCATGGCCGTTCCTCTGAGCTGTCTGTAAGTGTCTGTGCCAAAGAGAAAGAAGTTGTTCTCAAGACATAGTTTGGCCATGTGCAATAACATTTCAGAGTGTTGATACACATTCAATGGTCTACTTCCTAAAAAATGTCTAAGTGCCCTTAGTCCATCAGCATGTGCAATGCTCGTGTACAATGAGGATACATCAAGTGTTATCAGTAGGTATTCTTCTTCCCATTGCACACTCTGTAGTTTCCTAAGGAAGTCCCCGGTATCCTGAATATACGATGGCAGGGACTTCACGAAATCTTGCAGGAAATAGTCCAGGAACCTAGAAGTGGTCTCAAACAAGCTTCCAATAGCCGAGAATATGGGCCTGCCTGGAGGGGATATCATGTCTTTATGCACTTTCGGTATTACGTACAGTATGGGGGTTATTGGATTATTAACTTTTAGGTATTGATGTTCTGGCTCTGTTATTAACCCCATACCTCTCCACCTTGCCAGTTCTTTGAAGAATTTAGTTTGTACCTCCAGGAGATTGCTATGTGGAACTCGCTGATAACATTCCACATCATTCAACTGTTGTTTCGCTTCTGCATTGTATTTACACAACTGCCATAGGACAACATTGCCCCCCTTATCAGATTGTCTTATTACTATGTCTGGTCTTGACTTGATCTTATCCATAATTCTTTCATAGTTTCTCTCTTCCTCCTTGGTGCCTTTGTTAAAGTTTTTACTGGATTCTTTGGCAAGTTCTTTTAAATCTTTAATCACTCTATCTGAGAAGAGATCAATGGAGTCTTTAGGTAGAGTTGGTATAAAAGTTGATTTTTTCTTAAAAGCAGTTGTATTTGTTCCATATATGTTTAAACCCATTCTATCTGCAACATCTTTGCACGATGATTCTGATCCCAGACTCTCATTGGTTCTTTCAAGTTCATCCAAATCCCTGAGAAGATTCAAATCATCAACTACTAAATTACTTGCATTGTCTTGTTCTTGATTTACCATTTCTTGGTTTTTCCTGCTGGGTTGATTATTGAAATATTTTCTTAATTTCAATTTTCTTACATAGTTGAAAAATCAATCCGGGTCTGTGCATAATTAAAGTTCGTTCTTCTGCAAAAAGATAACCCCAATGATAGAATGTCAATTTCAGTTTCTGATAAGTTTAGGTCTGTTAGGTTAATTACAGTGATGCATGTGGTGTTCATTTTTAGTTCTTCCAGTTTTTGTTCTTTGTTCTGCTTCCTGATCTCAGCTCCATGCCTTCTCCTTCTTCTTTGTCGGTTCCTCTGTAGCCCCGGCCTCTTCCCCTTCTTGGTGGTCTTTGTCTGGTATTGATATTTCTGTCTAGGCCTAAAAAACGCATTTCTTCTACTACCGTTGAGGGCTTTTCGATGTTTGCCATTGCTCTGGCACCTTCTCCAAGGTCCGTGTCCACTTCCGAGCTCCATTCAGAGCTTGTGTCAGTTGTCTTCCTCTTCTCTTAATTTTTATTTGTTTTGCCTGGCTCTGCCAGATTGGACATTTTCTGTCTGCGCAGAGAGTCAAAACGCTTAGCGAAAGTAAATATTTGCCCCCTCTGGTAGTCAATGCGATCCCTGGTAAATTTTATTGCTTTTCTCTCTTTTATTGATTTTTCATACTTACAAAGTTTAGTCTCAAGCTCTTTTTCAAATTTACTAATCACTTCCAGGTTGTCAGATTGTTAAGTTCAAGTTGAAGACATTTGATTTCATCCAATATCTTTTCTCTGTCCTTCTTGGCGTATTTCACTAATATCTATATATCTATATATATATATATGTATATATATATATATTCAACCAATTGCCCGAAAGCTTTAAGAGGGCACTCTCAGCATGCCTACCCTCCGGTATTCCTGTCCAACTTGTTCCAAGCTCCTGGTAAGTAGTATTTTCTGCCAACGCGTTTTGAGGCGGAACGCCTCTTCTTCATGGGCTACTGCTTTCCTTTTCCATTTCCGGCATGCTTAATTTATTCAACGGCCCACAGGTGGGCCTCGCTCAGTGCGTGATGCTTACAATGCCTTCTGCCTTCTGGGACATGTGGTCCATAATGCGAGTCTATAATCTCCCCTTAGTGGGTTCCATGCACAATTGTAATAATTTGCAGCTATTTCATTTTCCTTTAGTAAGGTCCAGCATTTCTGGACAAGTTCAATTGACGGACGACTTGCTGCGCTGTATCGGTGTGGAAACAGTTCCGCTCCCCAGCCTTTCTCTCATGAAATGGTGCACCTCTTCACATATATATATCATGGATCACTGACAGAATATCGATGACAAGAATATCGACCTACAACAATATCGAGGTAAAAATATAGAATGCCAAAATATCGAATCCCTATCTACAAACAGGTAAGTACAAAAATATCGAATCCAAAATATAGTTGTAAAAAATATAGTTAGTCAAAATATCGAATTTTTTAAATATCTTAAAAGTAATGTAAAATTAATGAAATAATATATATAATTAACTAAAACATACTTAAAAATACTTAAATAACTTTAAAATTAATAAATAAAATTAATAAATAATTAATGTAAGTTAAAAAATAAACATACATTTTTTTTTTTAATACATATATATATTAACGTAATATTTATAAAAATATTCAATATTTTTAGCGTAGGATAGCGGGAGGGTAAAATTTACTATTACCACTCCAGTGAGTGCAACAGTAGGGAAAGCATTGGATAGCGGGAGGGTAAAAATTACTATTCCCACTTCAGTGAGTGCAACAGTAGGGAAAGCGTTGGATAGCGAGAGGGTAAAAATTACTATTCCCACTCCAGAGAGTGCAATAGTAGGGAAAACGTTGGATAGCGTAGGGGTAAAAATTACTATTCCCACTCCAGAGAGTGCAACAGTAGGGAAAACGTTGGATAGCGGGAGGGTAAAAATTACTATTCCCACTCCAGAGAGTGCAACAGTAGGGAAAGCGTTGGATAGCGGGAGGGTAAAAATTACTATTCGCACTCCAGTGAGTGCAACAGTAGGGAAAGCGTTGGATAGCGGGAGGGTAAAATTACTATTCCCACTCCAGAGAGTGCAACAGTAGGGAAAGCGTCGGATAGCGTAGGGGTAAAATTACTATTCCCACTCCAGAGAGTGCAACAGTAGGGAAAGCGTTGGATAGCGTAGGGGTATAAATTTCTATTCCCACTCCAGAGAGTGCAACAGTAGGGAAAGAGTTGGATAGCGTAGGGGTAAAAATTACTATTCCCACTCCAGTGAGTGCAACAGTAGGGAAAGCGTTGGATAGCGTAGGGGTAAAAATTACTATTCCCACTCCAAAGAGTGCAACAGTAGGGAAAATAATGATTTAATATTTTAATAAAAATAAAATAATTATCAATACCAATAAAAAATTAATTAAAATTACTTACCAATTACAAAATATTTAATAATTAATTTTAAATACCAATAAATATTATTCCTTAAAAATTAATTACCTATTAATAAAAATGAATTACCAAATAAGAATTAATTAACTATAAATTAATAATTAATACCAATAAATAAAAATAAATAATTACTGAATTACAATTAAATTACTTCCCACCCTATTCCCCTATAAACCCACAACCCGCTCTGAATAATACATTAATACAATTAATATAATTATCAATTAAAAATTATTAAAAATTAATTACCAATTAATAAAAATTAATTAGCAATTAATAAAAATTAATTACCACTTAATAATTAATTAACAATGAATTATTTATCAATACCAATAAATAAAATTAAATAATTACTTAGGGGGTCATTACGATGGCGGGCGGAAGCACAACCGCCGTGCTGGCGGATGCAAAAACCACCAGTTACCGCCGGCACGCAGCAGTCCACACGCCCGCCCAATTACGATGCGAAAAGTAGGCCAAACACCGCCGGCAAGCCAGCAACACCGTCCGCCATCAAAGTGTGCCCGTACACGTAGCGGCGCAGCCCAACTGACACACACCGTCCGACGAAAACACGTCCCGCCCCGGCGCATAAATTACGATGCCGCAAACAAACGGCTCCCACGGCCAAGAGATACCGTACGACAAACCGAAGCGGTAACACGGACGCCGAGCACGGACAACGAAGAAGCGGCTCCCCGAGCATGAATCCAGCACTGCAGGCCCTCCCCATGCTCTTGCTGATGCACCACCAAGGACGCAACGTACCGCGGAGACGCAGGTAGGCACACACACAACAAGTGCACGCAAACAGCGCACACAGTGCAAGGGCGGAAAAGCGGACAACCCCCTCAGCGCGTGTACACTACACATCCACCATTGCATCCACATATGACACACAGGCCAAATCGTAACATCGCGTAACACATGTGTACACACCACCTGGGACTAGGAACCAACGACCCCGTCACGGCCCCAAAGCGGCGATGACGCCGCCACACATGCGCACAACGCAGAGGCCAACCGCAGCGCCATGCATGCGTCGCACACAGACACAGGGACACAACCAAGCAGCACACACATCAGCCCCACCCCGAACGCACATGACACGTGACAGGCCTGCCACAGACATGTCCCCAACGCCCAATTCACGGACAACACCCAACGCCACACAACCGACGCACACATGTCAGTGAAGTCACGCAACAGCAGGACACACCCCAGTGTAACAAACATGGCGAAGCACACAGCGGCGGCAACACCAACTAGGAGAAGCAGGGCTCCTTCGGGAAGAGGAACGCCAGTACCACACTGAAACACCCATACCACCCTGCACATATGAACAAGACATATAAAACGGAACACCAAAGAGCCCGGGGACCGACAACAGGTGGCCCAAGAATAACATTCACACACAAGGCCCAACGCAGAGCGGAAAGGCAGCCTGCCGCCCACACAAGGGAGAGCAGACAGCACTGAATGACCTTCCATTCCAACTCCGAAACCACAGCCCTACGAAAGAAGCCGGTGAATACAGCCATTGTCCAAGAAAAGACCAACACAGGCATGCCGAGGAGACCGACCACAGGGCAGATAGCGCATATCACAGAAGCACACAACGGACGGGGAAGAAAGAAGAAAACACTCCCCCATGTCGGCCACATGCAAGTTAATTGGAAGGAGTCACACATCACTGACCTTGAACTGTCTGAGAAGCATGTGGGATGAGGGCCCGTGTCCTCCAAACAAGCCAACAGAACACAAGTCCTGTCTCCCTACGACTACACAGAGCTCACAGCAACCTCGGAGCGTGCACATTGCAGACTGCACACACAGCCGGAGCACGCCACCACAACGCACCGCTGCGAAATGGCAACCGCAACACACCTACCCAACTACGCCGGACAGCTCAAGCTGTACAAAACCAACCTGATACATATATTGGGATGCGATCTCCTGTCCCTGCTGAACGTAAGTTACCGACTGACTTACCGCATCACATTGTTCAGCTGCGTCATGCCCGTCTTCTACTGTCGGAGGTGTCCCTACCAGCATCCCGTGGAGATATGCCTCTCCAACCCGGCATGTCTAAAGGCGGACCTGCTACCACTACTCCTCCCTCTGGACGCACACGACAGGGCCTGCTCTGCCTATGGGGGCATGGCGTATGTGGCCAACATCGCACCCGCACTGAAATGGGACCACTGTGCCTCCACACGACGGATCATCGAGAACAGCTACATCGAATGTCACCCAGCATGCCCCATCATGGTCCTCCAAGGGACAACTTACGAACAACACCTTGACAGCCACCATCCGCTACATTGGCTGGCAAACATGTACACCACCAATGACATGGAAGCCCTGCTGGACGGCATCGCATACCTGACAACCTGTAAATTCGTCGGACCACAACGCAGGTTCCCCGATTGACCTATGATGTCCAACCCCGCACCCATGCTTAGCTTCCGCACGGACTGGCCAGTCACCACCACAACAGCCATACCAAACGACCGGCAACTGTTACCACACCATCAACGACATCGCCATGACATCGGATATGACCGGGACATGCACACTGTTCCCCATCACATCCAGGAACACCGCATGCATCGTGGGAGGCAGTGGCATGGGGTCTGTGTATCGCACCCACATGGACGGAACTGCACGAACAACCAGGACACGACATGGATCCAGCGCCCATGGACACACACACCGCTCAGTGGACATGAATAGGTCGCCTGGAGTCTGTGGGTGCTGCACCCCTCCCACCCCCGCCCCGGGAATCCCATACCAGGACCTTTGCATGGACGACAAGTGCATACAACAACAACACGACCCCAGTGACTGTGACATGTCCAGTAACCACCACATTGCAACAACAAGTGGCACGCCGCTGCATGCACGCAAGCACATGCCCTGATGTCATCTCACATGCACGCGTGCATGAGGAACAACCGCAGCAAACCTGTCACATGGAACTGAGATGGACTGTGCCCATGATGCCAAGCGGTCTGGTAGGCTACATGTATACCGTCTGTGTCAAAGTCCGCAGCTCCGCAGCTATACGTAAATGTACATTAGCACAGCCTTGGCCAAGCAGATGTAACTCTGAAGCCCACATCCCACATGCAACAGCCAATCACATGTAACCCCACACCCTATCCCATTTGCAATCATGCTCAGTATATCCTCAACATGTATTCCGCTGCCAGTAGTGTCCACTATACTGCATCACAGAGGACAGAAGACTCAATATAATGTTTGAAACCAAAACTGTCTCCGCTGACTCATTTCACAAGTACGAATGAGAGAGGATGAGAGTATGTGAAGTACACGGCAGTCGTGACATGACCATGTAGTCCACTGGTATTGGATGTCAACGCAAATGAGTAGCACAACTGTGGAAGACACACATGTGTCGTGTGAAGTCGTATGGACGCAGTGCTCAGGTGGGTGGGTGTGACGGGTAGATGCGCACATGCCAAGTTGGAGCACGCCGTGTCGGGAGGGGTCATGAACAGTACACCACCGCTTCCCTGGGCATTGTGAGAGGACACCTGTCGGGGGGAGTGAACACGTGTGTGCACAGCAGCCGGGCACACGTACAAAGCGGTACCATGCGCACCTCAGCCCACCCTCTGTGGACAAGCTGGATCCTGTTGTGCGCCCGCCATGCCCCTTGACAAGGCACACACAGCCCCAGTCGACCAGGTGTAACCCCAACATAGTCAATCCGCACAGGCGATACAGGGCACGGGATGGCAGTGGAGCATGGTGTGTGAGAGGTCTCCTCGCGCTCCTCCTGGTCATATCACGCAGGCAATAGAACCTCAACGTCTAGCATGGCACAAGTCAAATGGAAGTGTAGGGGGACGCACCACAGCACGAGCAGCACTGACGTCACGGGAGGTGGCTCGCACCATCCCATCCATTGCCCATTATACCAACCACGCCACATGCCATTGCGACTAAGTGCAAGCGCGTGCGCCACCACCCCCGAGCCCTCCCCAGAGAGGCCAAAGAGTGAATGTGTGGGCCATCAGTCACAGACGGACGCGGCATGGCCGCAAGGGCAGCCACAGCCACTGGGTGTCGCAGGTGGCGGATCCGGAAGGCGAAGACTGTGATGCATAGTCCATGCAGGCCGGGTCTCCATTTGGGGCACCACGCAGGTGGACGGCGTCCCGCAACACATCATACCCTGAGACAGCCCACTCGTGCAACTGGACCCACACATACACTCCTTGCCCTCTCTGGTGCGAGCTTGGGGCTGCCTGTGCAAGCGCTAGCCTCGCAGGTGCACATGCATATTGGGGGAGCGAGGGAAGGACATGAGGGCTGGGGCGAAGATGACTGTATCACTGTCAGTGAGTACAAGGGATGACCCAGATGTGGAAAGGAAGAGACGTGTCCCGTGTGTACTGCAACTAGTCGCCAATCCAACTACCCCCCCATGTCCGGAATGTAAGCCCGCACCTAGGCCCGCCCATCCGCCACATCGAATATACCACCAGCACGACAACCTTCCCATTCGAAACACTGACTGGGGGTGGCGACCAGTGAACAATCATGTGTAGCCTACCCACGCGTACATGTGGGCCCTCCATGATCCATGTCACCTGCGGCAAAGTCATGACATGCGCAATGAGGGAAGTGAGGAGAGCTGTCCGCCCCACGCACAGAAGGTGCATCAGCTCCACAGACCCAGCAGCGAGTCCAGCAGGGGTCACATGTGCAGGGGCAGCTGTGCCTGGTGTGAAGGCACATGCATATAGACAGCACATCGACCAATGTGTAGTCTGCCCACATCTACAGTCCATCATCATGCGGACATAGGAATTGAACACAGGGCAACACATCTGAGTGGGTGCACCCACCGTGACCAACAATGCGCAATCATCGACGTACCCGCCCTGTGCATGGCCCCCCACCCAACGGAGGCACATCCAGTGCCACCATCCCACACACACAAGCCTTCCACGGAACATGCTGTGTCCAATGCTCAGTACAGAGTCAGCGCCCATCTGGTGGATCCTGAACAGGAGACACATGCACACACATGCCAGCTCCCACTATGTACGTCTGCCACCTGGCACGTGCAATGTAACCTCTCACCTGTGACGTGTGACTGCAAGCACACAGCCGTCTTGGCATGGGGCTGTCAATGTGGACACCTGTCAATGTTTCGGGAGGTGTGATCCGTACAGTGCTGTACATAGGGTGCAGTGCTGACACCTACTACTGTCTCATATCCCCTCGTGCCACAGGTCCCACTTGTTTTGGCCGCTCAGCCTGTGCCCACATCGTCGTCGTCGTGTGCCATACTCATCCAGCCTCGGAAGCAGTTCCATGCTCAGCAGACATTCATGTTGCCGTGGCGTTGCCGCTTGACGAATATGCAGTCAGTCCCCATCAGCACGCCCCGCAAGTCATTGGGGCCTAGATCCCCATGTGCATGCACATGGCAGTGGTTTGTATCACTAGCCATTGCCATTGTTGGGAGACCTGTGTAAGTGTATTGTGGCCGTGCCGTCCCAGCTTGACAGCTGGGCTGTGGCTCATGTGCTTGCTCAGTCATGTCAGTGATGTGTATGCGAAATTGCTATGTGTTGTGTTGCTTTGACATGTGTCCACTGCCATTTTCCCTAGGCGGAGACCGAACATTGACCGCCCATACCAATTGCTGGCGGACATGGACGATACAGAGGTCATTAGGAAGTTTCGGCTGGACAGGCCAACCCTGCATCGACTGTGTGCCATGTTGGAACCCCATCTCCGTCCCCGCAGGGTGTATCCGACAGCTGTCACCCCCACGGCTAAGGTGATGGCCGCCATGCATTTCTTCGCCACTGGGTCATTCCAGCACACAGTGGGCAGTGGAGGAGGGATGTCCCAGCCCATGTTCAGCAAGGTGCTGAGGGATGTACTGGCAGCCATGATGCTGTACCGAAACAGGTACATCCGCTTCCCCAGGGCTCGTGAATTGGCGGCAGTGAAGGGTGCATTCTATGCCCTTGGCAGAATCCCACACGTCGTTGGAGCCATTGACTGCACACATGTTGGCCTTGTTCCACCACAGGCCACTGAGCACCTGTACCGCAACAGGAAGCACACGCACTCCCTGAATGTGCAAGTGGTGTGCCTTGCGGACATGGTGATCACCCACGTGTGTGCAAAGTTCCCAGGCTCGGCCCATGACGCACACATAATGCGCAACAGCATCTTGCCACGACTGATGTCCAATCTGCAACAGGATCGTGGCTGTATTGTCGGTGAGTATGTGGAGTGGTGTAGCGTGCTGGTTGTGCGATGCTGTCCCCTGTCCAGTTGGAATAGCAACGGTTCTCTGTGTCCCTCACACCCAGGTGACTCTGCGTACCCGAATGGGGCATGGCTGCTCAGTCCATTGAGGAATCCTCGCACCCCAGCAGACGATCGCTACAATGAGGCACATGGGAGGACCAGACGTGTGGTCGAGCGTACCTTTGGCCTCCTCAAGTCCAGGTTCAGGTGCCTGGACCGCACCGGGGGTGCGCTGGCGTACTCCCCACAGAAGGTGTGCCAGATAGTGGTGGCGTGCTGCATGCTGCACAATCTGGCCATTCGGAAGCAGATCCCCCTCATCGTGGATGACGGAGATCAACCAGGGCCCCAGCCCGCAGACCAGGACAGCTCGAGTGAGGAGGACAGCGGAGAGGAGGAAGCTGGTAATGTGCGGCAGCAGCTCATCGCCCACTACTTCACTTGACGGTGAGTGTCCATGTACGACGGCTGATGTGGCTGTGTCTGTGCAGGTGTGTGTGTGCTGTGTCAGGGTGGCCGCTTGTTCACTGCGTGCTGTGTGTCAACGCTCCATGGCCAGGGTAGTATGCCACTGTTGGTGGCTGTGGCATTGTGCCCTATTGCTCTGTGCGATGTGTGTACATTGCTTGTAGTTGTTGACATGTACTGTGTGATGGGTGTGTGACACACTCATTGAATGTGCTCCTGTTCTGTCTCCCACCCCTAGGTCCCTACAGGCCCTCCGGTTCCATTGCCATGCCACGCATCAGGTGCCTTTCCGCCCAAGGTGGCCGTTGTATTCCGTACAAATAAAACACAGGGCACAAACAGCAGTTTGTGTAAGAGGTGCATTTATTTCAAACTGTGACATGTGATTGTGTGTAAGGTGATGACATAAGTGGTGCGTGCAGTGACAATGAGCTGTCGGTCATGGCTGCGTGATGCTCAGGGTGTACCCACTGGTTCTATGTCCATAGTCCAACACACACATGCCATCCAGATGGCTGTGTGGAGTGGGATCGTAGTCCAAGTCAATGCAGTGGGTGGTCAAGGAAGGCTGGCTGGCTGCCTCACTTGCGTCTGGAGCGTGCGAAGTCCTCCCGGGAGATCTGTTTCCACTTCGGACGGCCCCTTCCACGTTTGCGAGGGGGGTGCCTGCTTGCGACATGCTGGTGGTTGAGGTGTGCTCACTGGCTGTGGACGCAGGGGAACTGGACACTGCTGCTCGACCCTGCGCCCCGGCAGGTGGTGGCGGAGGGGGAGCTGCTGTCCCTGGCTGTGACCTCACCGCCACCACCAGCTGGCCCATGAGGTCCACGAGTTGGCCCATACGGGCGTCCATGGACCTCAGCACCCCCAGCACCTCCCGCGTGTCTGAAGCAGACCTGACCCATTGTTCTTGGGCCTCTTCATAGGCCCCAAGGACTCTGGCCATTTGAGGCAGGGCATGGCTCCCAGGGGAGACTTGCTTTTCCCTGACCCTGCTCCTCCTACCAGTACTGCTGCCACCGGCCTGCCCACTAGCCACATTGCTCACCACGGTCCTCGCTGTGGCTCCCAGGGTGGATCCAGTCGGCCGGGCCACCACCTGCGCTGGGGCTGGTGCCAGCGAAGACGTGGTGGTGGTGGCGGCGGTGGTGGTCGGTGCGGCGATGGTGGCGGTTGCGGCAATGGTAGTGGCCGCAATGACCGTGGGTGTGGCCGCAATGACCGTGGGTGTGGCCGCAATGACCGTGGGTGTGGCCGCAACGACAGTGGCAGCAGGGGGCTGGGAATGTTCAGCAGCCCTGGATGATGGGTTGGTGGGTAGGAGGGGTCCTGGGGAGCGGCTGGGCCCTGCCACACCAGATGGGCCTGCTTGGTGGTCCGTGTCCGAAGAGGAGGACAGATCCTCCACATCCGTGTGTCCTCGTTGGGGGCTTGTAGGCTGGCTGTGCTGGCTGCTGTCTCCATCCCCAGCATCCAGCAGTTCGTCACCTGTGGAGAGAATGAGATTTGTTATTGTGTTGCACCTGGCGAAGTATGTATTTGTCGTCTGACATTAACAGTTCGTGCAATCTCGTACATGGGTTTCCCGGAGGCGTGTGTGTGGCTGTAGCATTTGTAGTTGTGTGTGCTTGACAATGGGACTGTGTGCTGTGCACATGTGGCATGGGACGGATTGGCCATGCCGATGGGTGTGTTGCTGTGCCCCTACTTATTGTGACTCTGGTGTATGCGGGCTCCTGGCCCATCCTGGGTCTGGTTTGTACTTTGCTTTTGGTGTTCAGATGGGACGCTTAGGAACGCATATGGCAACATGGGGGCCATGCCCCAGATTCGCATTTGGGATGGAATATGCTTTTGGGGTACATGCTGTGAGCCATGGGTGCCGAACGTGACATGTGTTGTGGCAGCATGACAGTGCATGGTTTGAGGTGTGTGCATGCTTGACATGGCCTGCATATTTGCTGTCTGTTGTGATTACTGGACATGGCATTGGACGCATCGTTATGAGTGAGTGATGGTTGTGTGCCAGCCAACGTATTGCAGTTGTCCCATCTCCTTGGTGTGCGTGCTGCCCTGTGCCATGTGCATCACTGCAGTGCTCGGGGGGTGTGGCCCATGTTGTGTGTTGTTGCTCACAGTGTGTTGTGCGCTTCATTGACTTCTGGCACATGGTTGGTCATGGGCATGTATCTTAGCGTGACTGCTGTATGTGTGGCAGCTGTGCGGATGACATGCCTTTCATGAGACTGGGGCTGACGGATGGGATGGATGGTATGTTGTATGTGCATGGTGTGTCTGTGTGTTTGATGGGTTCAGTGGTGTTCGTGTGCATTTATGTTGTTCCGCTCTGTTGCGTCTAGTGTTGTTTGTCTTACATAGGCGTAGTTGTGGGGTGTGTGGTTGACAGGCAGTAGGGGCTACATGGACAGGACTTCAATGGTGTTTCGGTTGTGTGTGATGGGTTGTACAGTGGCTGCCGTGTGGTACTATATTCAGTGTGGCTTGTGCATGCAGACGTGGCTCCTTGGGTGTTGCTGTGTTTGTGATGGGTCATGTGGGGTGTGAGTCTGTGGTTCATGTCCGTGTGCACATTGTTCACTTGTTCGTGACGGTGGGCGGTGCTGCGTGTTCGTCTGCTACGTGACATGTCCCATGTGTTGGTCGTGTTACGGTCCTCATGCCTCCAGTAATCCAGCCCTGTCCAGTTTCCCACCTGCAGGTTGTTCGTGCGTGCACTGTACTGGATGCCACATGGTTCTAAGCGGGGGTGCTCCATGTTGCAGGTCTGTGGGGGTGGGGGGTGTTGTGGGTCGTGGTGGTGGCTGGACACCCACTGACACCGATTGCTGTGGACCGTGATGTCTACCTTTCGGCTGTCGTTGTGCACTGCGGTGGCTGACACGTGGCTGTGGGGTGTGGGGGATGCTCCTCCTTGCTGTGCTGTGGGACTAGGGGCCTGGTGTGTTTTGTACTTGGGCTGTCCACCCTCCCACCCACTGCACTTTGTGTTCCTGCCACTTACCTGTTACTTGTCGGTTAGTGCAGCTATGGCGGACACATGGGTGTGGTGGGTGCTCGTTGTGGCGCTTCTGGCATATTTGGGGACCTGTTGGTGGTTACGTGGCTGGCTGAGTGTACACATGTCCCCACGCATCTTACAGTTGTTCGGTTTGGGCTGTGTGTGGTGGTGTCTGTTGCATGTGTGTGTGATGTGTTGTGTATTGTGTGCTGGACATGGGGGTGTTTGTCCCTGGGAGCTGTGGCATGGTGGTAGTGCATGTGAGTACATAGCGGTGTGCTGGTATACATTAGTTTGTACTTACCAGCCTCCACTCCCCTGCTAATCCGGCGAGGATCTCGGGATGTATGATGACTCGCACCTTCTCCTCCCACGCTTTGAAGGTCTTGAAGAGCGCGGGATTCCCTCCGCCAGTGACGGCAGCCAGCTCTCTGTTCTTGCTCTCCTTCTTCTTGACCAGGCTCTTGACGTCATTCCACCGTTTGTTTATTTCGACTCTGTTCCTGGGCAAGGTCCCGACTGCATTGACCTGGTCTACGATCCGGTTCCACATTCTCTTTCTGGTGGCTAGTGGAGTGTGCTGGACCAGGTTCCCATAGATTTGTGGGTGCACCTTGATGATCTCGTCGACCATGACCGTCAGCTCCATGGGCGTGAACTTGGGCATTCTTTGTGGTGCCATGGTGTTTGTGGTGCTGGTGCGGTGTGTGTTGTGTAATGTGCAGGGGGTTTGTGGTGCCGGTGTTTGGTGGTGGTGGTGGTGGTGGTGGTTGTGATGTGTGCGTTTCTGTGGTGTGCTGCTGTCCTTGCTGTGTCACTGTGTCCTCCTCTCTCTCTAGTTTGCAATGTTGCAAGGGGTTGTGGTCTGTGGGAGTGCTGCTTTTGTACTTACCTATGTGGGTGTGTCCTCATGGTCTGTTGTTTTCAGGTGTGTTGTGTCTGGGGTTCTGGCCTTTGTAGTTTTTGTTTGTCCAGGGGGGTGTTTTCGGGATGTGTACTGTGCTTGTGTATTTGTGCGTGCCTTGCTGTGTGGACTTGTTGGCCATGTTGTGTGCGATTGTTTTTGTCAGCGGATGGTTTCTGTGCAGGGACGTGGGCGCCATGGCTTCTGCCGTGTCGATTCTCATCGGCGTTGTTTGCGCTGGCGGGCGGTATATTTGTAGTTTTCCCGCGCTCATGGCGGTGCGATCGTAATCTCACGTGCGGTGTGTCGGGCGTGAGGGCGGGCGGTTTTGTGTTGTCGCAGCGTGTTTCCGTCCGTGGCGGGCGGTTTGACTCCGACTCGGACGATGGCGGGCGGTATCTTAGTGTGGATTTTTCCGCCGATGGCGGTTTTCGGTTTGTGTAATCGTAATGGCGTGGTCGGTGTTCAGACGGTGTGTGCGGGCGGATTTTTGCCGCTTCCATGCCTGGCGGATTTTTTTACGCCGGGTATCGTAATGGGCCCCTAAATTACATTTAAATTACTTCCCACCCTATTCCCCTATAAACCCACAACCCGCTACAGAACTAAAACGCAAAATTAAATTAAATATAATTAATAATTCCTAAAAATTAATATTTAATTTACTATAATTAAATTACTTCCCACCCTATTCCCCTATAAACCCACAACCCGCTACAGAATTAAATTACGCAAAAATTAAATAACATAAAATTCATTACTTTAAAAAAATTAAAACATACATTAAAAAAATAATACATACTTTTAACACATATACTAACACTTAAAACACTATAATAAAATTCGATATTTTTAACAACTATATTATGACTGTCGATATTTTGACAATCGATATTTCTTACCTGAATTTCGATATTCTTAACCACTATATTTTGGCAATTCGATATTCTGTCCATTCTATATTTAAAACTCGATATTTTGGCAATTCGATATTAAAAATTCGATATTATGTCTGTTTACCATATATCATCAAGGTACATATACTTGGAGTTATATATAGTAAACCTTTGCTTACCTATAGAAACTTACCTTCACAATATTTTTGTCCTCAATATTCTTGATACAATAGTTTGTCCACACAGTATTTTTCTTGGATATTTTGTGTGCACATCAAAGGAAGAAGGCTGTATTTTCAGCTGCCGGTAGGAATTTCCAGCTCCACCAGTAGCTTCCTCTCTGATCCCTTAGGGAGCTTCTTTGCTGGTTGGTGACTCGCAACTGGATGAACTTACCACTCTCTGTGTCCTCTTGTTTTGACCACAAATTCCAGCATGAGAGGGGTGGACCTCTAGAATTTCCTGGTACCCACCATCTCAGGTCCAAAGATGGGGCAAGATCATCAAACTGGTGAAAAGTGTCAGCAATGTGGAAGGCAATATGGGAGTATTCTTCCACCCTTCAAGAAATGTATTTCTGAATAAACTGAAGAACATCAGCTTCAGGAGGGAACAAGTTCATACCCCCACTGATAGTGACTAAACTGTTACCCTGACTGAAGTGTACCTCTATGCAGTCAAAGTTTTAATGCACCTTAATGGTGGAAAACATTCAGGTGCTGAGTGAGGTTGTTTGAAATTAGGTCACTAGTTGGCAGTGGTTTTCACCCTGTCCAAGTAGGGACCCACGCTCTAGTCAGGGTAAGTGTAGTACACACTAAGTTTACCTCTGCTCACCCTCTGGTAGCTTGGCTCAGAGCAGTCAGGTTAAATTAAAGAGGCAATGCGTAAAGTACTTATGCACAAACACACAGTAGCACAGTGAAAACACCACCAAAGTTCTCCACACCAGTTTGGAAAAATAGCAAATATTTATCTGAGTAACACAAGACCAAAACAACAAACATCAAACATACACAGGTAAAGATATGAATTTTTCAAGATTAAATGAAGTTATAGTGTTTACAAAAACAATAGCTTCTGCCCTGGCTATTTCGATGTGGTTGACGGGGATGAATCCACAAGTTCAGGCCGACTGCGATGGAACAAGGGCCGGCTATGGAGTCACACAGACCCCAGTTACAGTACTTTGGAGATGTCGGGAATCAAAGACAATGTGGTATGCCGGGGAGGTGAGGCATCGCAGAAGCAGTTGCGGCAGCAGTTCCTTCTTGCTATGCAGGTAGTTGGCACGTAGGTGCTCTGGGTTGGTGCTTTGCACAACAGAGGAGAGGCGTCACTGAAGCAAGTGAGTCATTGGTTCCTGGAAGCGGTACAGAGTCTGTGAGCCGCTGACAACTGGGGATGATACAAGGCAAAGGGGAGGTGATGCAGTGGTTGCGGTGAGGTGCCGGTTCTGATGGTGGTGTGGTGTTGATTGATGCAGTGCTAAGGGTCACACCACGTGGCCAAGGGTGCTGTGGCGTCGGAGTCAGGCATCACAGACTTCGTTGACGTGGTACTTGATACTCACTCTGTGGCTGTGAGAGTGTCGGGCTTGCATTGTAAGTCACGGTTGTTGTGTTGAGCAGGGGCTTCAGTGCAGGCAGTGGTGTGGTGTCGAAGTGCAGAGCAGCACCGGTTCCGAAGTGACTCTCGAAGTCGATGTGTTGATTTCTTCTTTTTAGCATAGAATTCACTTCCAAAGGCCCAGGAACTGGATTTGGCACCACTTGGCAGAGTAGGGCTCACAGCAGAGGAGCCCAGATGCTGCAGGTGAAGTCTTTGATGGCTCTATTTTTTTTTTGCAGAGTTTTATATATCGCAAACTTGACCCGAATCGGGTATCAGAGCGCTTACATAGCACAAGTTACGTTACATGAGGACACACATTCATTTTGGTTAGGTCTATGACTTCTAATAGGCGGCAAGCTCAACTCAGGCCCTTGGAGAAACTTTAGACAGCAGGATGCAGAGAGCAAAGTCCAGTCCTCTCACTCCCAGGACAGAAGCAGTAGGCAGCAGTCCAACACAGCAAAGCAAGCAGCAAAGTGGCAGTCCCTCCTGGCCACACAACAGTTCTTCTTCCTGGCAGAATGTCCTCAGTCCAGTAGTGTTCCGCGTATATGGTGTGTGTCAGAGGTCCAGTATGTATACCCATTTTAGCCTTTGAAGTAGGGAGACTTCAAAGAAAGGTCTTTGTAGTGCACAAGACCCTGCCCTTCCTGGCCCTGGCTGCAGACACACTACAGGGGGTTAGGCAGCTCTTTGTGTGGGGACAGGCACAGCCCTATGCAAGTGCAAGTGTCAACTCCTCCCACCACTCTGGCTCAGGAAGACGCATCAGCTGTTCCCAACATCACTGGGAACGGCCCCGCCACCCACCGACCACGTACGCAACCTAGGGGTCATCCTCGACCCCACCCTCTCCATGACTAAGCAGGTCAACGCCGTTTCCTCATCCTGCTTCAACATCCTCCGAATGCTCCGCAGGATCTTCAAGTGGATCCCCACCGAAACAAGAAAAAAGTCACCCAGGCCCTCGTCACCAGCAGGCTGGACTACGGAAACGCCCTCTACGCAGGAACGATGGCTAAGCTCCTGAGACGGCTGCAACGCATCCAGAACGCCTCTGCACGTCTTATCCTCGACATCCCCGACGCAGCCACATCACACCCCACCTGAGAGACCTGCACTGGCTCCCTGTCAACAAGAGGATAACCTTCAAGCTCCTCACCCACGCACACAAAGCACTCCACAACTCCGGACCAGCCTACCTCAACAGACGACTCAGCTTCTACACCCCCACCCGCCAGCTCCGCTCGACCAGCCTCGCCTCGCCACAGTCCCCCGCATCCGGGAAAACGACCGCCGGCGGCAGATCCTTCTCCCACCTCGCCGCCAAGACCTGGAACACCCTCCCCACCAACCTCCGACAGACCCAAGACCTACTGGCCTTCAGAAGACTCCTCAAGACCTGGCTCTTCGATCAGTAGCAGCACCACCCCCCTCTTCCCCCAGCGCCTTGAGACCCTCGCGGATATGTAGTGCGCTTTATAAGTGACATGATTGATTGATTGATTGATTGATGGGCCATCATGTCACATATATGAGGTCACATATAGACAGAACAACTACATGCAGAGATAGGATCTATCCTTATATCTGATCATGCTGATCATGCTCCTGTTATAGTGAATATGGACATCCCAAATGACGCACCTCCTTCTAATATATGGAGATTCAATAATGTCCTGCTACAAGATAAATTATTTATTGACCAATTTACAACTTTTGTTAATGATTTCTTTTCCACCAACTTGTCTTTAGATACAAGGATGAGCTTTATAAGGGATGCCTTTAACGCTGCAGCAAGTGGTTTTATCATAGACTAGGTCGCTATTAAGAAGAAAGCAGCCTTAAAGGAATCCTCAAATCTGTTCAAACAGATTAAAACCCTTGAACATTAATATTTTTCCTCCAACACACCACATACCTTACCTAGATTAATTCAAGCTAAATTACAATATAATAAGACTCCTGGGACGGTGCATGTGGTACCCTTCTCAAAATTAATGGAAAATTCTATGGAGGTAGGAATAAGGCGAGCAAGCTACTGGCAAATTATCTCAAAGTAAAAAAGCAAAAATCTAAGATTACTGTCATCACTGACAAACATGGTTCTAAACACACTAATGATTCTAAAATATTGTAGTGTTTTACAGAATATTTCACTAAATTGTACACCCCGGAGGCTTCCCCCACT
This sequence comes from Calotriton arnoldi, assembly GCA_963921515.1. NCBI lineage: Eukaryota > Metazoa > Chordata > Amphibia > Caudata > Salamandridae > Calotriton > Calotriton arnoldi. The sequence goes on along the minus strand of CAWUFW010016612.1, from coordinate 271,572 downwards.
ACAGAGGATATAGAAATCCTCTTTCACTCTATTCCTTAACCACACAATCACAAAGTAGACCTTTCCCTTTTGGATACCATAATTTCCGAAGCGTAGATTAAAAAGGCTATCTCCACACTTCCCAAAGATAAAGCTCCAGGTCCTGACAGATTATCAATTGAATTTTATTTAGCATTTTCTCAGCTTGTAATTCCCAAATTATTACTTCTTATCAAGTTTTTTTAGCTGACTGCCAAGCATTAGGTACCTTTACTGAAGCTATGATATGCATACTCCCTAAAAAAGGGAAGGACTTCTCCATATGTGATAATTATAGGCCTATTTCTCTAATAAACAAAAAAATTCACCTGGAATTCTAACAGCATCAAAAGTCTAGGTATTTTTTACCCTAATTCCATCAAAGACACTATCAAAAAGAATCATCATGATTAGGGCTGGGCAATGAACGCTGCTCTGTTCGTGGAGTTTTCTGCACTCCATGCTTCGCTGAGTTCAGGGAGTACAGAAAACTCCACTCCGGGCGGCGCAGTTTTTTCCTTGCTCGCTCCCGTGAATGGTAAGTTGGCGAGCGTGAGCTGCCGCTCGGGTAGAATTTCTACCTGAGTGGCAGGAAGATCAGCGTGAATGGCAGTTTGCACCGCACTCCACCGCTTGCGGAACTTTGCAGAGTTTTTTTGTCACTTCACGGAGTTCGGCGTAGCGAAAATCTGCGAACTACGCCCAGGCCTATTCATGATGTCATGTCTAAACTTTCCAATATGTCTAACATTTGGTCTCCCTTACATTTGTCTTGGTGGGGAAGAGTAGCAACAATCAAGAGGATGATGTCGCCTATCATAAATTTTCATTTGTCTATGTTACCACTTACCCTCCCCCGCACTTTCTTTAAATCTATCAATAGTCTTCTTATATGGTTTTTATGGAATAATCAAAAATCACGTATTTTTCTGGCTAAATTCCAGCAATCCAGAGACAACGGAAGGATCAACTTTCCAAACTTTAGAAAATATTGCTCTGCCTTTACTCTCAAACAAATCTGGACTTTTCTCTCTTCCTTCAGTCCCAATCAATATACTCTATGGGGTCAACTGGAACATTTGCAAATTACACCTTTCTCATTTTGTGAAGCTCTTTATATTTCACAACTTCCAAAATCTCTTCTTTCACTGATACTTACTCATTCTATCTCTGTTGCTGCACCTTTCTCACAATCTATAGCTCCCTCGGAACGTCTTGCTCACACCCTTATTTGGAACAATAAAAACATAAAACTAATAAATAGAGTTCTTTCTTGGAAAGGATGGATTCATAAAGGGATAATAACAGTTGGTCATATATGACCTCTAATGGAAATCTCCATGAATTTCCAGGTATTCAACAAAAATTCAGCATCTTATCTAAATGTGCCGCACAATATCAACACCTGAAACCATACTCCTTCAATTATTTTCCCAATCATTACTCTTGCACCCTACTATACAACCCTCTTCTCCCTCGTATGATTTTCCCTCACAGGTAAAGGCTTCCTTTATCTACAAAGCTCTCAATAAGTCACTAGATGATACACTCAAATCTCAGGTAAAATTACAATTGGAAATTGATTTACATCCAGTTTTCTCTCTACAAACCTGGAAAAAACTTTGGTCTAAGATACATTCTACATCCCGTTCAGTCAGTACAAATCAAACAATATTTTACTTTTACAACAGACCTTATTTTACTCCTAAGTCTCTCCACCGGTTTGAACTGTCCAAAGACACTAAATGCTGGTCTTGTTATCAAAAGGATAGTGATCTCATAGACATGTTTTTTGAATGTCCTCAAGTTAAAGCTTTTTGATTACAAATCTGGAATAAAATAAACAAGATTTTGTCTACTCATATAACTTTTCACAGCACACATGTTTCTTTTGGAGGATCCTCTGCTTTATGGCAATCTCAAGCTACGGTTGGCACATTTGTTGATTTGCTTATTGCAATTGCAATACAAATTATTACCTCGAATTGGAAAGACAGCACTAAAATTTAATTCAAAGGGTTGGTTGAACTTACTTTCCCACAATCATAGACTAGATGGAGCTAATGCCAATCAGACATATATTTCATGTATTTAGGTTTGCTTCTTACAATGTACTACTGTTGTTCCTCAATTTTACATTTTAATAAAGCATCTTAAACTTAAATAGAAATGTTGATCTAAGTGTTTTATGGATGATATCAGCCATTAAAAAAATTCTTGAGCTTGTTCACAAAGGTATATTTACACATGTAGATTTACTTGTGTGTGTGCTTACCACTGCATCTAGCAGTACCTTTACACTTTTTTTTGCTATTCACCATATCCAGGTGTAAATGTACTACTAGGTGCAGACTTATATGTCTCCTCCACTCAAAACAGAGGGTGAGGCCTAGAAGAATGGGTTTACAAGTATAAATTACTACTAATAACTTTTCACACATAGGCAAAAGTCTCTGCAGCGATCTCCCTAGGATAAATGTAGGTAAAAATAATAACGTTTAATAATTATCAAAAACAATAACAAACACTGTAATGTAAAATAAAAATGAATATAAAATAATTGTTATTAATCTAGAACTAAAAACATTACTGTACAATAACTCATCAAATTAAATGTTTAATATATTTGAATAAATAAATATATTAATTTATTATATAATTAATATTCTTTAAAATAATTGAAAATACATTTCCCAATCACTATCATTTTTATATTCAATTATTATGTGGTGAATAGTGTTAAATGCACTATTAACATTATTTTTTTAATAAACATTTATCATTTGTATTTAATTATTTTTAAACAAAATTGTAAATATTAATATATTTTTTAAACAATTTGAGATTCAATATAACTGTTAGCGCGTACTAAAATACATATATGTAATTTAAAAACTGAAATCATGTAAATGAGGTGTTCTTTTAAAGTCCTTGCATCCATTAATTTCTATGGCATAGTGTTGCAGTACCTGTGAGCACCTGTGTGGCGCTGGACTTGCTCTAAAGCTGGACTGGAGTACATGTAGGACTCTTTTGTGCTCTTTTTGGCTATAAAAATTTTAAAAGTGCAGTTTGTTGCTACGAAGGGATTTACTCTTTTGTGGGTTTGTGTTTATTTTAGCATGGCACATTCTAAACTGCCCCTTACCCTCCCCAAGTCCCTTCTTATCCCTCCCTAAGACCCTCCCATTTAATACTAAGCATGCCCCATTTTTTAGCCACTCCCGGGTTACTCTCACATTTACTACTAAAACATTTACCTACGAGTGTGGAGACCTCCACAACTGAGGCGAAGATCTCTGCACATATAATGTATGAGAGACTGAGGTGGAGGTCTCTGCACGTAGGTTTGTGAACAGCATTTTGTAGTACACTAGTAGTGCTATTACAGTATTACTACATATACTACAAAGTGCAGTTTGTGAATAAACCCAAAATGTTTTTCGATTGGTAGCAAAAATAAAATAACATTCCAATAGGAAAGTGATTAAAATGTGCAGTCTCATCACCAGACTCTGACACTGAGCAATTGCCACCACTGTCCTGTGTGGTGTCAAACGTCTTCATATCAAGGAGATACGGAATCTCTAAGACAGTCAAGGCAATCTTCAAAGCAAACCATGGATAGAGTCCATCTATTCATTAGGCACTCTCCATGTTTCCCAGGAAGCTTAGGGGATCAACAAAAGGGCTCATCCTAAGGGACAAAATGGCCCAATTTATAAGATATATATTCTTAATGCAGTGATGGTGTCCTCAAATCAACTGTCGCCCGCCATCTAAATCCAAAATTCTCTATCAGCTATCAAAGCTAAACTCTGCAAATTCTACTGACAAGTGTTCGAGGCAAAATGGCCCACCCCACAACATAACTTGTTTTGTATGAGCATTGCTACATGTACATTCACACTTCACAGTGAGCTATGCATATATTTCCAACAACTACCTAAAGATACATGTTTGTTTGTCATGCATCTGTTTATCATGCAGATGTTGTGGTGTCAATGAGCATTCTGCTTCAAATAGACAAAGCCTTGCCTAGAAGCAGGAAAAAAACAAAGCAATAGCTAAATGAATAAATGGCATGTAGTTTGTACTTGTAAACTGTTCTGAAATATGGCACATTCTGTCTTTGTTCCCTCTGCCTCTGGAGCCACAAAATGTAGCAATTTGAAGCACGAAAGTTATTTCCATATATCACAGCAACCCTGTGAGACACTTTATGATAGATAGAATCACACAGTATTGCTCAGGGGGCACTTTTATTCCGTCTACCATTAAAAATGAGATTAAACAACCCTGTGGCCTTCAATTTACCATATGGTATCTCCGAACCCAAGGTCACACCTGCATGTGACTACTGCTCCTACATTTATGACTAAACATTTTAATTACACCTGTGAACATGCCATGAGAATTCAGCATCTAGCACATAGCTGGACATTTAATTCTACTAAGCTGTACAAACAAGGATTTATGTGTTGTTGATGGTTATGTTATGTGTTGTGTTTTGTTATGTCATGTTATGCTATGTTATGTTACGTTACATTACGTTACGTTCCTTTATGTTATGTTTCTTCCCAAAAGTAAATAGATATGATTGAAGTGTAAATACAGAAAAAATGATTTCAGAAAATGCAGGCCTAAACGTTCAAATGCCATGTTTTGAACCTTGGGTCCAATGCACTATTGCTATTCTGCAAACAAAAAATTCGCAATTTTTTACACAAACTGGTTTACACATGTGAATGCAATTTGCGATGAGACTTATGTACTGTTAGGTCACATCACTAATTGTTTGTTTCTTAATGGACATTAATTAAGCAGGTCGCAATTTGCACTCCTTAGTGATTGAGTGCAAAAGCATGGATGGAGGCCTGCAGTGGACAGCAGACCGTCCCTACATTAGCATTCTAAAACCACAAATATTTTTTTTAAACAGTTCTTGTTGATTAAAGTGGCAGATGCTGATTTAAATAAATGTTTCGTCTTTAGGAACACTACAGCTTAAGAAGACAGCAGTCTCTAGACTACTGCCGCCGACTGCTGTCATGCTAGCAGCCTTGGGGGAGGCTGCTGGCTCCCCCCAAGGTTGCTGACATAATCCCCAAAGGCAAATCTGTCCCATAGTGCAGCTTCATCTTTGAAAACCCGTTATCACCCCAACACAGAGGTCGATGCCAGCTCGAAGACACAAGCTACATATGTTCCTGATGCGCAGGGAAGTGCATATAGCTCTTTTACAGGAGACACACCTCACTACTGTTGAAGCACAGCGGCTCCAGTGACATTGGAGAGGACAGGTGTATATCACAGGATGTTCCACCTATGCTCTGGAAGCTCTGATCTGTGTTAGCGCAGGGGTCCCCTTTGAGGCTGTGCAGGTTCGGGTGGAGAGAGATGGCAGATATGTCTTAGTGGAGGGTAGGTTAGATGCTAAACCTTTGACAATTGTCTTTGTGGACCTCCCTATTCAGGATCCGCTCTCTTTCTTGTCTCGCTGGTAGGGGCAGCTAGATTTTCTGCATGGGGGAGAAATTATAATTAGGGGAGACATTAATTGTGTGGTATATACCATCCTCAATTGCTCCACGCCGCTGCTCCTGGGGGCACCAGCACACAGGATCGCTAAGGGGTTTTGGGACTGGTCGACCTGTTGGGCGTTTGAGGATCTCTGAAGGACACAACATGGTGGGGAGAGAGATTACGCCTTATACTCTGGTTTGTAAGCCCTTCATGTCCAAATGGATACGTTCCTAGGCTCGGCTCCCCTCTGTCAGATTGTACACCACACTGACTACCTAGGCCACACTGTCTTGGGTCACTGCCTGCTCCTGATGGGACTGAGGTGGAGGGTGCCTAGTTTAGCGATCCCCTTGTGGTGCTTCTACCCCAGTGCCCTGGAAGATGAGGCCTACCAAGAAGAGGCCATTTCAGGTTATTTTGCTCAGAATACCAGCACGGCCCCGACAGTCATGTTGAATGGGAGGCCTTTAAGAAGGTCATTGGGGGACACTTCATGGGTGCAACCGTGGGAGTACGGAGGAAACTTGATTCGGAATTAGTGTCATTAGATAAGACCATACCCGACCTGGACAACAGTGCGGATACAAATTCTGCATCAAAAACACTGAGGGTGGAAGGTAGGAAACTCTACAACTTTATTCTGGAGAGGTTCCGGTGCCATTACAATAAGAATTATGTTGCTCCGCAGCATGATAGTGAGAGAAAAGTGAGTAGGCTATTGGCCTGGATGGTGTGTCCCGAGATATGTTGGATCCCGATTACATGTCTGTCCCGGCTGTATAGGAGGCAGGTGTACTCCCCGGCAGATATCAATGATGCCTTTCAAGGGTAGTATACTGAACTCTATGGGAAATGCAGGACGCATTTTAGTCATCCCTGATGCTGCGGGGTTTGGGTCCGGCTGCTGCAGAGGATCTGGGGGATCCCATCATGCCTCAGGAAATTAAGGGTACCATTAAAGATATGGCACGGGGGAAGACACCAAGGCCTGATGCCCTACCAGCGGAATTGTATTCCACATTTGCGGGATTGCTGGCACAACAACTAGCTGTTATGTATAATACAGTGCTGGAAAAGCAAGAACTCCTTCTACCACTCGAAATGCGACGGTTGTCCCCCTCCCCAAGACTACCACACAGGGGGCACCCAATATGGTGTATCCGCCGATGTCCATGTTGAACATGGATGTTAAGATTCTTAGCAAGATACTTACCTCACGCATACAACCGCACATGCAAGCGCTGGTCCACACTGATCAATGTGAGTTTATTCCACAGTGTAATACCTCCTTCAGTTTGCACCAAATGTACATGGAGCTCCCTGCTCCCCAGCAAGATGGGGAAGGCAAGGCAGGTCTGATAGCTGTAGATGAGAAAAAGGTGTTTGACACCGTCAGCTGGGCATACCTGGAGGCAGTCGTGGGTTCATCTGTTATATGCTAAACCCACAGTCAGGGTCCAAACAGGCCGGACTGTGTCCGACTACTATGATGTGTGCCAGGATTTAGACGGGGTGCTCATTGTCCCCGCTTTTATTCTCTCTTGCTATCCAGCTGCTGGTGAAGCTGTGTAGGATGCGAGATCTGGGGAAGTGTATTCGAGTGGCTGGTACTGAGCATCTAATATTCCTCTATGCTGATGACTTGCTGCTGTATGTGTCTGAGATGGACGTGGATGTTCCATTCATGTTGCAGCTCTTACACAACTTTAAGAGGGGGCTATCTGGGCTTAAAGTGAACTTGACGAAGACGTGAGAGTTCCCATTACTTCCCAACTCGAGTAGACCATGGAATCTGATTTCAGCAATCAGCTGGGCCCCCTCAACATTCCTGTACTTGGGGATTCAAATATAGCACACCCTAGAAGACCTTTGGGTGAGCAACTTGGGAGTGGTACTGAGCTCCTTGTGGGGCTGTGTGGCCCTCTGGCAATCAGTACGAATTCCCATTATGGCATAAATCATGTTAGCTAAGATAATCATGCTACTACGGTTGCTTTTTTCTTCATAAATCTCTCTGTCTGGGTTCCTGTCAGTTAGTTTTGACAATTGGACTCGTTGTAGAGGGAGGGTATATGAGACTGAGGCCAACTCAGGGTACTCCTGGGCACACTTCGGTGGCCCATTCTGGAGGGCGGTCTGGGCGTACCAGACTTTGAACTATACTATCTGGCTGCCCAGCAAAAGTGGATCACACGGTGGCGGGATGGTGAGAACTCAGCAGAGCTAGCGCCTATGGAATTTATGTCTAATCAGAGAGCACTGCGGCCCCAGTTTTGCGCAAATGTCAAAAGGAGAGGGAGGGTTGGCGTGCTCATGGCGACGGTGCTCCGGAGCTGGTGGCGGAGTGTTTAGCGGATTTTTGGGTGCCTGTTGTACAGCCCTGCCCTTCTGCTGGTGGGACTACTGCATGGGGACCCCCCACATTCTTCTCGGCAACACATCTGTCAGCTTGGATGGAGGTAGGGCTGGTGACAACTGGCAACTGTTATTATGGCTCCACGGTGATGCCCTCAGAGGTCCTTGTTGAGATGTGGGGGTTGCCCCTGGCCAATTTCTTACATATGATGCATTAGTCCGGACCTCCAAGGTCCATTGTGATGTAGGGATGGATGAGCCCTGGACACGTGTCATCTACTGTCTCTGGGAAAGAGTAGACATCGTGTTAAATGGTTATATGGTGCCCTTAATGAGATGGTGTGGAAGTCACTGCTTGCCCTTTGGCAAAGGTGGTCTGACATATTGGGCAGGGATATTTCAGACCAGGACTGGGCAAAGATGATGGCTTATCCACAGAGAGTTTCCCAGAATACCTGTTTTAAGGTTCTACAATTCAACTACCTTCACCAGAATTATCTCACTCCGAAAAGGCTACGATATATGGGGGGAAGGTAAGTGCCAGGGTGGTCTGGATCTCGCTGGTACAGAAGCTGAGTGAAATGCTTGACTGGCGTGTGCCATGTACTTAGAGGTCTACCTGCTGGGATCCTTCCCACGTCCGAAGCACAGGAAAGTGGGGAACTTCTTCCTCGATGTGGGGTTAATATTGGCCAGGAGACAGGTTTCCATGACTTAGAGGTTGGTGAGTAGCCCAGTGGTGGCATGGTGGGAGTCAACTGTCAGGAAACGGGGCCCAACAGAAGACCAGGCACTCCAAGGGGAAGAGGCACAGGGAGTACAGAGAAGGCCGATAGCGCCCCTATGGGTGGAAATCCTGGAGGCATTTGAGAACCCTGGGAGTCATGGTCATTCACCCTTGATGGAGCAAGGACTCATAAATGAGACTTGCTCGGAGGCAATCTCCTCACAGTATTAATATATTAAACTTTGTATTGTTATACTAACTTTTACATACACGACATAAATAGTTATGAAGCTTGCCTATGTGTTCTAACTAACAAATAACGCTTGTCTGTTCTAAAAATGGCCGCTAAAACGCGGGAAACTTTTCTGCGCATGTCTCAACCATATCACATTGTGTGACGTCTTACTTTGCTTGGTGGGAAAATTCTGCTTCTGCGCAGTGTGTTCTAAAATGGCTGCTTAATGTTTTCACATGCAACAGCTTGCTCTCGTGTTATAATTAATTTGTCGTTTTCTTAACGCTACTAATGCGGGATAGAATTTATAAATAAATGGGAATAGAGTAGAGAGAGTGGGTATACAGTGAAACATTTTATTTGTGATATTAATATTTTCTTCTTGTACTTTTATTAGTTCGTAAACTTGGGCCTGGGGTTGGTGAACTGAAAACCGAGAGACAATGATTCTGCGCATGCGTCCTGCATGCCTGCCAAAGAAAAGGATGAAGTCAACTTGGACATCGTCCAAGGCCATGACCTGATGGCCGAAACTGCTGAACCCATGTTTTTCCTGTTAAAAATGAAACATTGTACATGGAGAATGTATAAATTTTGTCGTGAGACAGGTGGGAAATAAAGCCAATGTATTAAATTTGATGGGCGGTATTTTAAAACAATGGTCTTCAGAAATCGATCTAAATTCATATGGTGTGAGGATCAACCCCCTGTCCCTGTCCAATCAGAAGTAGTGGTCCCATATTTTTGCAACATTAATGGGAGGTACATGGGTGTAGAAGGGTATAATAGATATAGAATTAGCTAATTAGTCAGAACAGGCGTCCACAGACCAGGCTTCTAGCTCCAGACTGCCAAGCTGATCGATTGCAGACTGAATCGCTGTCCAGAGAGGTCCTGAGGAGGGGGCGGCGGAGTCCATTAGAAGGAAGGCACGGGAGAATCGAGGAGAAGCGAAGTATCAGAGAGGGGAACGACGCAGGCGTCGTAGGTAGAGAGGTCACCGGTCCTGTCCTGAGCCTGGAGGAGGTCTTGCTCTTCATCCTTCCTGGGTCCCATCTTTTCCAACTCCTTGGCCAAGGGGTTTGGTTCTCGCACTTTAGGTAATTATATGCAACCTTTAGTTGCGCTGCTGTTTCTATCTTCTCCTTTCTGAGGGACCGTCATTAATCAATAATTGATTTCTTGTGCTTCATCCTTGATATGCGATTAAATATCATGCAGCTCTGTAATTTACTCTGCTAAATTTTAGATAAACATTTTAAAACTTCCTGACTCAGTGATTATTTCAGGATTTATGAACTGTATTGAATGTCACTCATTTTAAACTTCCTAATTAACAGAGGATCCATTGGTAAGTCATTACTCTTCAATCAGAAGGTAATTGGTAGCAGAGAATTTTGATAAAGAGTAACAACTGACACCACCAGCGTGAAACACTAGCGTAGTATGAATGTATGAGGCCCAAGTAAGTATCTGTTGTATGAATGCTTGTTGCTAGTATCGCGCTGGATCAGTTTACTGGCTAGCAGAGGATGGTTAGGATTCGACTTTGTTAATCGGGTAATGAGAATTGTATTTTTTATGAATTAACACCTGTTATTGTTTAAAAGTTTTGTTTTATGTTGTCCAGAATTCCCCGGGGAGAAAAATTGAATAGCAGGTGGTAAGTGGAAGCCATACTGCAGTGAGGTTATCTGTCAGGCAGAAATAGTACTGAAAAGCTAAGTAGGGCTATCAGTACTTGTTATGGACTCTATGCGTAAGTAATAGCAAAAGGAATATGCTAGTGAAAATTTGATGTTATATCACCTAGAAAGGGTAACATTGAAGGAGTAACAGGTATTTTTGATGCTCGAGTGAAGAGTAAACGGAAGGGTTTTACTCGTAGTGTATGTTTAGTAAACGGAAAGGGTTTACTAGTGTGGACGAAAACTATCTTTTCAATTTAGAGAAACGCACAATAGCAAATGTTTTATGTTGTTACTGAATTTTAATTAAAGTCGTAGAGAAAATAAAGTTTTGCGTAAGATTTTGTAAAGGGAGGGTCAGCTGCCGGAGAGGGAGTTGACGTCACAAAGCGCCGCGCTGGGATTGGTTGAAACCGCGGGCGTGGAAGACTCTTGTAAAGGAGGGGTCAGTAGTCAGGAGTAATACTGACATCACAGGTGCCGCGCTGGGATTGGTCGAAACAGCGAGGTACAGAAAAGCGCAGATTGTAAAGGAGGGGTTGTCAGACCAACGCCACAGAAAGGCCACGCTAGGATTGGATCAGAGACAAAAGTAAACTGGAATTTGATTGGTTGCTAATATAGAAACAGAAATCCTAGTGGATAGTGGAGATTGCATGTTAAAACACGATCCAACTTTAATAGGAACTCGTCTGGATAGGAGACTCCTAGGTTTTGCAGAATATAACTTTATACACCGAGGTTTACCCAAAATGTACGGGGAGTAGAGGAAAATGTCATTCTTACAAAAGATTAAGAATTATTTTAAAAAGGACAAACCAATCAAAACTAGAGAAGGAATTATCATTCCACCAGCCAAAACGCCCGCATCATTCATGATGATGGAGAGATGTTATCATACTTGCGTATGGTTACAGAATTGGATAGAATATACCAAAAATGATGGAATATTAAAATTTCCCGAGAATGGTACTTTTAATGAAGGATTCTTCAAAATTTGAGATTGAGAATGAATGATTTAGAACCAAGACCTAGACTAACCCAATACGAGGCCTTAGAAGAGTGGGAAACTGAGGCATTTCAACGTGACCGATCCAGAAGTAATAGGGGTTATCGGGGATTTTTCCCTAGGTACCAAAATGAGTCAAGGGACGGTCAGTGGAGAAGAGCGATGCTTACAGAGGGACTGTATCCAATATTGACAGAAGAAGAACTGTTAGGGAGCAAATGCACAGAAAAGACAAAACACTTGATGAGAAATGGAGATTCTGAAGATGAATTTATGGAAGAGATATTAAAGAACCCCCTACCATATCAAGAAGGGACACGTGGATGTACCCCAAGTGCACCACCATTAAAGACACCATTGATACCGCAAGTAATGCATGATTCCACACCTAGTAGGGTACTTCATGATAAAGAAAAGGAAGCCCTAGGAAAAAACCAGAGCAGAATTAATACAGAAAATAACACAGATAAAAGTGCATCCTGATTCTTTGACCATACCTGTAACAATTGGTCCAGTAGTTCCATTATATAGTGACAAGGTAAACTATCCCTAGCCGCTAGTTGCGCCTACTCCTGTGAACATTCCGAAACCTGAAGCAATGGTAATGGTTGAGGATCATTTTAGTGATTGTGAATCTATAATTTCATTAATGGACTTGCCCATTCGAGAATCCGTAAATAGTACTCCCAGAAGAGCTACACCTGGTTGCTCAAAAGATGTAAACATAATAACCTCATCAGGAACAAAAAGTGGCACAGTAGTTACTCCCGAAGACTTAGAAAGGTGGGCACAGGGATCAGACAAACAGTGTACACCCCCAAAGATCACGGACATTTATAAACTAAAGATCGAATTAGAAGAAATAATAGCAGGAAATGTAGGGATAGACCGTCTAAATACTTACGATGAAGAAGAATTGTTGTTTGTGTGTAGAAGCATTACAAGAAATGTAAAAATATTCCATGAAAAATTATCAGACTTAGCTCTGCAGATGGAAATTGAAATAGGGAAGTCAAAGGTATTACAGAAACCCTATAGAGCAGATTTTTCAGACAAAGATTTAGAAAACATGAATGCCTCTGGTAGAAAATTACAAATAAAAGAGTTAATGACCGTCTTACAGAAATGGGGAGACTTACATAAATGGAAAGTTAGATGGACAAAGAAAAAGGAAGAAGCACGATACAGTAGAGCAGCTTCTGAATATTTGATGAAAGAAACAGGGAAAGCAGATCAAATGTACCCGATGCGAGAAGTTCCAGGAGGGGGATATGTACATGTCCCATGGAGCAGACAGGATATTTTATCTTTTACGAATGATTTCCCAAAGTTAAGGGAGAAACCAATTGAATGGTACAAGCAGGTTGAGAGGTTTGTGAAGTTGTCAAAGGTATTGTTGAAGGACTTGGATGGTCTGTTTGACATAGTGGTACCTGCCGATTTATGGACAGATTGTAAAATCACAGTCGATTGGCCAAGTGATGAGTATCCCAGAGATCAAAAGACAGGTGCCCCGTCAAGTGATGTAATGAAAAAGTATCAGCAGGTAATAACTTACCTGAAAGGGAAAATACCACCGAAAGAAACAGATTGGGTAAAAATAGGTCGAACTACACAAGAAGCAAATGAATCGGTACATGCCTATTATGAGCGTTTATTGCAGGTATTTAAGCAGTATAGTGACTTTGAGGATATTGGCAATAAGAACATGAGTCAGTTTGTTTACCGATTTGTTTATGGTCTAAAGCCAGAAATTTGTCAGATGATTAAGCAGCATATGTTGTGTTGGCAAGGGAAACCGATCGACGAGATTTTGAAATATGCGAAATATTGTGGAGATGACATTGAGGATAGGCACAAGAAATTGCAAGAGAAAGTGATATGGGCTCAAGTAAAAATGGCCGAGAAACAGGGGATTAATTTGGATAATCCAAGTGAAAATCAGGGAAAAGATTCTGGATCGAATGCTGATACTGGGAATGGTGGAAAAGTGAGAGGACAAATGAGCAGAGAGGAGGCTAAAAGAAATTTCCTTGTCATGGATGCGGAAAATTGGGGCATTGGAAGGATGAATGTAAAAAGATACGGAATAATAATGGCCCAAATCAAAATTTAAATCCACAGACGCAGAATGACTCACAGCAGGGTGTAAATCCTCAGAGTCAGTTGCCACCTGCACCTACACAGGGTAATGTAACCAGAGCAAAGCACGGTACAGACGTCGGATATCAAGGAGGAAGTGGTAAGAATGATTATGTAACTTCACAGTTTCTTTTACAGGACGATTTCTGTCAGTACAGTTCATGACGGTGCCTAAGAGAGGGGAGAAGGAGTGCGTACTTGGCGCATCCTTACCGGTAGATCAGTCAGGTCCATATGTTGAAGGGAATGTGAAGGGTAATGATATTACTTTTCTTTTGGACACTGGTGCTACCCGGTCTACTGTAAGAACAGCAGACATCCCAGACCTTCCTCTCTCTGGAGAAGCTATCCAAGTAGTGGGGGTAGCTAATCGAAAGATTAGAACACCTCTTACCGAACCAATGGAAGTTAAAATTGGAAATTTTAGAGAAATGCATCAATTTGTAGTGTGTGATTCCAGTCCAGTGAATTTATTGGGACGAGATTTATTGTGTAAAATGAACTGCACAATTTTCTGCACACCGGATGGTGTGGCAATTCAGACCCCTGATGAAGACCATGTATATAAATTTATGATTGCAAAACAAGGTACAGAGGTAGATGAGATGTTCTCTTTGATAACAAAAGACGAGTTACCAGAAGAATTAAAAACTACAGTAAACCCCATAGTATGGGATTTCACGGGAAAAGAAGTAGGACTTATGGCCAAAATAGATACAGTTAAAATTACTATAAAAGAAGGTGCCATTTTCCCAAATACCAGGCAGTACAAAATGAGTGCAGAAGTAAAAGCAGGAGTCATTGAAGAAATCGATCGAATGGTAAAACAAAACATACTAAAAGAAGTAATGAGTAGCCCATGTAATTCACCGATAATGGGTTTGAAGAAACCTAGTGGGAAATATAGGATTGTTCAAGACCTGAGAAAAATAAATAAGATTGTAGAACCTTGTTGTCCTATAGTGCCAAATCCTGCAGTAATTCTATACCAGATCCCTTGGAGTGCAGGATGGTTCACTGTGATTGATTTATGTCAAGCGTTCTTTTCAATACCATTGCACCCAGATAGCCAGTATCTTTTCTCATTTAAATTTGAGAATAAAGTCTATGTATGGAATCGTGTTCCTCAGGGGTACACGGAAAGTCCTTCAATTTTCAATCAGATATCGAAAAAGTGTTTAGAGAAACTAGTGATGCTAGGAAGCTAAGTCCTAGTGCAGTATATAGATGACTTATTAGTGGCATCAAACACCAGAGAAGACTCAGGGGCCGATTCCGATCTCGGCCGGTAGGGCTCCGAATCGGATTCGGCTTTACCGGATCGGATTCGGACGCCCTGTTTCCGACCGAGTCGGACGTGCGTCCGGGCGAGCGAGTACGATGCGAACGTACGCGAAATCGCCGACCGACTCGTTCGCGGGACCCAACCGCTCCGACCGACTCGCACGGACACGACTCGCACTGCGCAATGGAGACGTTCCCCGGCCGGGTAAGTACGATGCGCGCCGCAAGCAGTCCGACCGAATCGCGCCGTCCGGCTCGAGAGAGCAGTCGGAGCCGCACTGTGGGGGTCCGTGTCGGACCCCCCTGTACGACTAGCCGCACGAGTCGCACACAGGGGGGACCCATGGGTCCCCCCTACCTGTGCGTGTACGGCACGACCCGTTTCGACGCGTACCCACCATAGGGGGCGCCCTTGTTCGCCTCGCACCCATTGAGTCAATGGGAGCCCGCATACGCGTTGTACGACCGGCTCCCATTGACTTCAATGGGAGTCCGACCAAATCGAGTCCGATAGCATGCGAACGCATCGTACTCGTTCGGTCGGACTGCTAGGGTCCGATTCGGTCAGAAATCTCTCCGGGTCCGGCTCGGTCGGAGAGATTTCCTGCCCGAATCGGAATCGGCCCCTGTGTTGTTGATTCTATTGCACTACTGAATCTTTTGGCCGAAGAAGGGCATAAGGTCTCACCTGAAAAACTGCAGTTTTGTACAACAACAGTTAAGTATCTAGGACACCAAATTGAGAGGGGAAAAAGAAGAATAACCTGTGAAAGAGTAAAATTGATTAAGAAAATGCAAATGCCTAACACTCAACGGGAAGTGAGAATGTTCCTTGGGGTAGTGGGCTATTGTCGACAGTGGATACTAGGGTTTCCTTGTTAGCAAAGCCCCTAATACAAATGGCAAAAAAGAAGGCAAAGGACCCAGTTGAGTGGGATGATGAAAGTGTAGGAGCTTTTGTAAAATTGAGAAACGCCTTGTGTGCAGCGCCTGCTTTAGGCGTGCCCGATTATAAGAAAGAATTTGCATTATTCTGTCACGAGAGAGAAAATTGTGCACTATCAGTCCTAACTCAGAGACATGGTCTAGATAGTCGTCCTATAGCATATTTTTCTGCTACATTGGACCCAGTGGCGGCTGCATTGCCAGGCTGCTTGAAAGCAGTGGCGGCTACCTGTTTGAGTATTGAACAAAGTGAGTCAATTGTAATGGGACACCCAGTAAAGGTGTTTGTTCCACATGCAGTTGTGATTCTGTTGACAAGAACCCAAACTCAGCATCTTACTCCTAATCGGCTGACTAAATATGAAAGATTAATACTAGGTGCTGAAAATGTGACCATGGTAAGGTGCACAATAGTAAATCCAGCTACCTTACTACCAGACCCATATCATGAGGAAATTAAAAATGACGAAGAAGAAGAACATGATTGCTTACAAGTCACAGAGTTGTGCACAAAACCACGTCCGGATAGTGAGGAACAGCCCCTCAGAAACCCAGACAGGGAGCTATTTGTCGATGGATCATGCCAAAGTCATGAAGATGGTAAACTGACTGCAGCATATGCAGTATGTGAATTAACTGGAATAGTCGAAGCATCCTATTTACCAGGAGTACAATCTGCACAAGTAGCTGAATTGATTGCTTTGATAAAAGCTTGCAAAATTGGGAGGAATCAAAAAGTAACTATATTTACAGATAGCCAATATGGTTACGGGGTTGTGCATGATTTTGGCCAAGTATGGATGCAGAGGGATTTCATGACTTCTTCAGGAACCCCCATTAAAAATGGACAGTTTGTAAGAGAATTGCTAGAAGCAATACAATCACCAAAAGAATTGGCTGTGGTGAAATGTGCCGCACACCAGTCAGGAGATGACTGGGTTGTAGTCGGCAACCGATATGCAGACCTTGTGGCTCAATATTGTGCCAAAAACAGAATGGCGGTGAATAAAAGAGTGGAAAGAATGGGAATCAGCTGCCAACTTTTGCTGTGTGCACCACCTGAAACATGGAATGATGTGAAACGATTGCAAGATGATGCTGATGAGAGTGAGAAGAATATATGGATTAAGGTGGGATGTTCTCAAAGGAAGGATGACGAAGTATGGATCTGTGCCGATGGCAGACCAGTCATGCCCGACTGTCTACTCTACAAATGGCCAGAATGTATCATGGAGACACACACATAGGGAGAGATGCAATGATTAGGGTTCTTCAGACAGAATTGGTACAATCCCAAATTCAGGGCTGTAGCAGAGAGTCTTTGCCAGAGATGTTTAACTTGCCAAATGCATAATCCAGGAAGAAAGACGATCATCGGGTTTGGAAAGATTGGTAAGGCAGAGGGTCCCTTCATAAGACTCCAATTTGATTTTATTCAGTTACCACCATGCAGAGGGCTGAAATATGTACTTGTCATAGTGTGTCTGTTTTCAAAGTGGGTAGAGGCTTACCCGACCAGGAGAACTGACAGTATTACAGTCGCAAAGTTGTTGTTAGAGAACTCATTTCTAGATTTGGTTTTCCAGTAACTTTGGAATCGGATAGAGGAAAACACTTTAACAGTGAAGTGATTAAGATAATCTGTGAAGCATTCCGAATTGAACAAAAATTGCACTGTGCATATCGTCCAGAGGCTTCTGGAGTGGTTGAACAATTGAATGGCACAATAAAATCCAGACTGGGAAAAATGTGTGCATCAACATCATTAAGTTGGCCGGATGCATTGCCACTTGTCTTAATGGGACTCAGAAGCATTCCTGATAGAAATACCGGATTGAGTCCCCACGAGATAATGATGGGAAGAGCAATGAGACAAGCATATGTTCCCATAAACAAACCGCTGAATATATCTGATGATATGGTTCTGGATTATTGCAAAGGATTGGCTGACCTAGTGCGTTCTGTCTCTCACCAGGTTGGAGAAGACGCAGTTTCCAGGCAGCCTGAACAAGAACATGATCTGAATCCTGGTGACTGGGTGGTAGTGAAGAATCACACCAGAGAAACGTGTCTGTCACCTAGGTGGAGCGAACCTTGTCAGATCATACTGGTCACAAACACTGCTGTGAAGTGTGCAGGATTTCTTAATTGGATTCATGTAAGCCACACTAAAAGAGTACCAGACCCTGAAGAAGAAAATCCTCAAACAGTAACGATCACTGAGGAAGCTGAAGGTTGCCCAGCTGAAGAATCTCAAGAGCAAGATTCGAGGGAAGCTGACGAAGAACAACCGAGCACAAGTCAGGACTGGGTACCAGTGGTGGAAATTCCTGAAGTTTACTACTGAACAAGAAGTCAAGCTAATCTAGAAGAAGTTACAGAAGATCAGATAGGTGAAGAAGAAGCAGCTCAGGAAAGAGAAGAAGAAGAAGAAACAATAAAAGAACCTGAGCAGGACCAGATAGGGAAAGAAAACTGGGCTCAAAATAGTGAAGAACGAAGAAATTTTGAGCAGGGACAGACAGGTCTAGAAGAATGCGGTCAGGCTGCAGAAGTACAAAGTGCAATAAGCCCTGATCAGGACCAGTTAGATCAAGGAAAACACATTCAATCAGAAGATCTCGAAATTCTTGAACCTGAAGACGAAAATCTTGAACAAAGTCAGCCATTAGAAATTCACAGTGGAGCTGCTGAAGAGAAACCAATCAGACCTGAAAAAGAACAAATAAAAGAAACTGTAATTGTCGAAAATAAAATTGTGACACAATCTGAAAATAAAAGTATTTCTGAAGAAGAAAACAAAGAGGCAGTGAAAACACAGAAAACAAGAAAAGGTGATCATTGGCCTAGTGTCATTAAAAAAGCGAAATACCACGTAAGAACCAGAAGTGAAGATCCAGAATAAGTAAATGAAGTAACAAGCCAAACAGGACAGGAAAACGAAACTGAGAAACGGAGAAGCAAAAGACTGAAACTTATTAACAACAAGTTTAAAGGCCCTGACTGGACTTACATAATTCTTGAAGATTACGAGAGCTCAGAATCAAGTGAAAGTGGTGACGAAGGAACTAGTGCAGAATTGGTCTATAAAACAGAAACCAGACCACCTTGATAACGAAAAAGGCTGTGAAAAGAAAATTGAAGAAAAATAGATAAGAAGAGCAATCTTCCTTGTCAAAATGTCCGATGATAGAGTTTCTGGGAGACCAAAACGAAGATGTTGTAGGAGATGCTGTGCCATATGCATATGCAGTTTAGTAGTGGTACTTGTAGCATGGTTAGTACTGATCATAGCAATTCCCTACCTTATGATAGTGGATAAAAAGATTAACAATGAACCAAGGGAAGGTTAGATAATTTGAAAGGAAGTAGAGTAGAACTAATGGCAGAAGAGGATTCAGAATTTCATCATGAAGTAACAGATAACGACACTAGTTTAAATGTTTTCACAAAATTGCTGTTTCAATACGTAGATACCATGGAAGTTAGTAATTGTTATGTTTGCTTGAAGTTACCAGAATCAGTAGCAGAAGGGTTAACATATCATCACTTGCCCTTAACATATGGCATATCATGTAGTGTATTAACAAGTCTGTTTTATAAAACAGGAAGAATTCAGTATTATTATTCTAACTTAGACGTGATATTTTCTGAGGTTCCGATTCGCAAGAGTATGAACCCAGTGCTTAGTAGTCAAGATGCACAGTTTATGGGAGAGTTTTTCATAACAATGAAATCAATAGATGTTAGAAATGGGATCTCTAGTTGGCAAGGGCTTGCACCTTTGTCCAAGTAGGGACCCTTCTTCCTAGTCAGGGTAAGGGTGTTACACTCGTGAAGTAACCCCTGCTCACCCTCGTGGTAGCTTGGCACAAGCAGTCAGGCTTAATTCAGAGGCAGTGTGTAAAGCATTTGCACATAACCAACAGTAATACAGTGTAAGCACTACAAACGGACACCACACCAGTTTAGAAAAATAACCAATATTTTATATACTCAAGACAAGACCAATTACGACAAAAATTCACAATACTATACTTTACGAATGAATACTTGATACGGTAACTTCTTCTTTGCAGGAATAGCACAAAAGCAAAGTTCGTACGTGTCGGTAGCTCCGTCCGAGCCTACCGCGATGCTGAAAACCACAGAGTCTAACAGTTCCAGCCGACCGCGTCGATACGGGCCAGCAGAGTCGTGAACAGACTCGGTCACAGTATCTTTCTCGTTGTGGCTGGTACGGAGTGTACGAGCCGGTCGGCGTTCGTCGCGGTTGCGGTGCAAGACGGAGCGATGCAAGGTGCGGTGTCCCTCGATGCGGTGCAGGCAGCGGCTCGATGAGCGTCGTGCAGACGGAGTCGGTGAGTCCAAGGCGTGCGATGCAGGGTGAGACGATGCTCGATGCGGTGCTGACAGGTTGCGATGCAGGCGACCAAGCCGGAGTGCGGGGAGCTGGCGTCAGACAGCGGTGCGAGTCGGAGCGGTGCGTCGCAGACGTGCGAGCGGTGCCCCAAATGCGGTGCGGTCACGACTCTTGAGCCAGTTGCAGCGACCGCGTCGGTCGGGTCCGGCTGGTTCAGTGAAGCGATGCGATGCGAATTGCGGTGCCCACAGGTCACGGTGCAAGCAGCGGCTCGGTGTTGGCGGCGCCGGACGTCGCCCACGGTGAGACCAGGGTTGCGGTGCGAAGCGGGGTGATGCGGTCTGCGGTGCAAACAGGTCACCGGCCAGGGATGGATTCGGTTGACGGAGTCGGTTGCGGTTCCCTTCCTCTGTGGCAACTGAAACAGCTGTCCAGAAGCGGTACCCAGAGGCTTGTGAAGTCTTTGTAGTCCCTGAGACTTCTTAACAGGAGGCCAGCTCGGTTCCAGGCCCTTGGAGATACTCAGCACAAGTTTGTAGAAAGTTCAGTCCTTTCACTGCCCAAGGCAGAAGCAGCAGCTGCAGGCCAACCCAACAAAGCAACAACACAGCAAAGGGGCAGTACTCCTCCTGGCAGCTCTTCCAGCTCTTCGTCTTGGCAGGTTCCTTGATTCCAGCGAGATCTAAATTCATGGGGTCAGGGCCCCAATATTTATATCCCAAATTCCTTTGTTCTCTGAAGGCAGAGAGGCCTTTGCCTAGTCCAAACCAGTTCTGGAGCACTTTGTTGACAAGTCTCCGTCCCTTCTTTCAGTGAGTAGGACAGGGACATCAGACGCACCACAGGAGGTGGAGCCAGCATTGTGGAGGGAAGGCACTGTTCTATTCAGGGCCCAGGTGCGACCCCTCCCACCCATCTACATGTAGTTCTTGCTATTCAGCCTTGTGCTGACTCACCCTGTCTCCTGGCATCCCCCAGCCCCTGTCACTCACATTCCAGACAAGGAATACACAACCTCGCGGAGGCAGGCTTGGATGGTTAGACAAGAAAATACCCACTTTCTAAAAGTGGTATTTTCAAACACAGAATGTTAAAACCAACTTCACTAAAAGATGCATTTTATCATTCTGAGTCCAGGCATACTAAACTCGAATTTCTACCACGTTCCCGGGTCAGTTAGGATTATAAGCTGTAATAATCAAAACTGCCCGTTCTGGCCTATGGGGAACAGGTAGCCTTGCAATAGTGAAAAACGAACAAGGCTGTAATTCACTATCAGGACATGCCACACACACCAGGGCATGTCCTACCTTTCGCATACAATGCACCCTGCCCACCGGGGTACCTTGGGCCTACCTTAGGGTGGCTAACATGTAGCAAAGGGAAGGTTTAGGGACTTGCAAGTGTGTGCACTTGCTAAGTCGACATGGCAGCCCCAGGCTGCGCACAGGCTCTGCGTTGGCAGGCCCGAGTTACACTTTACGGGCTGTTTGCGTGGGTGGCACAATCCAGTGCTGCAGCCCACCAACAGCATTTGGTCTATAGGCCCTGGCTCTCGCAGTGCACTTTACAAGGGACTGACACATAAACCAAATAGGCCAATCATGGAAACACCAATCCATAACACATTTTATACAGGAGCACTTGCACTTTCCCACTGGACCGCAGTGAGGAAAGTGCGCAGAATCATTACACCAGCAAAAACAGAGTCAAAACCGGGAGGTCAGAAAGCAAAAGTCAGGGGAAACACGCCAAAAGATGCCAAGTCTAACACATGTCCCCTCCAGCTGAAAGTAGGGAGAACTACCCAACCCCATTGGAGTTCTCTTCACTAAGGCGGAAGAACCTGGATAGACCATCTGCGTTGGCGTGTTCTGTACCAGGACGGTGTTCCACCGTAAAGTCCATTCCCTGTAGGGAGATGGACCACCTCAGCAGTTTTGGATTCTCACCCCTCATTTGCATCAACCATCTGAGGGGCCTGTGGTCTGTCTGAACCCGGAAGTGAGTCCCAAACAGGTATGGTCTCAACTTCTTCAGCGCCCAGACCACAGCAAAAGCTTCCCTTTCTATGGCACTCCACCTCTGTTCCCTGGGAAGTAGTCTCCTGCTAAGGAAGACTACAGGCTGATCCAGGCCCTCTTCGTTCAGTTGTGAGAGCACCGCTCCCACACCATGCTCTGAAGCGTCAGTCTGCACGACGAATTCCTTGGAGAAGTCAGGTGCCTTGAGCACGGGCGCCGTTCACATGGCTGCCTTCAGGGCATCAAAAGCTTTCTGGCAGGACTCAGTCCAGATCACTTTTCTGGGCTGCCTCTTAGAGGTCAGCTCTGTTAAGGGGGCAACGATGGTGCCATAGCCCTTAACAAATCTCCTATAGTAACCGGTGAGACCTAAGAAGGCTCTCACCTCTGTCTGGGTCTTGGGGGTTCCCAAGCCAGAATGGTGTCAATCTTGGGTTGTAGGGGCGCCACCTGGCCGCTTCCTACCTGGTGTCCCAAGTACACCACAGAACCCTGCCCGATCTGGCACTTACTGGCCTTGATCGTGAGGCCTGCACCTTGCAGAGCCCTCAACACTTTCTCAAGGTGCTGTAAATGTTCTTCCCAGCTGGAACTGAACACAGCAATGTCATCCAGGTAGGCGGCACTGAAATCCTCCAGCCCAGCCAACACCTGATTGACCAACCTCTGAAAGGTGGCAGGGGCATTCTTCAACCCAAAGGGCATCACCCGGAATTGGTAATGACCTTCTGGGGTTGAGAATGCTGATCTCTACTTGGCCCCATCGGTTAAGGCAATCTGCCAGTACCCAGACGTCAAATCAAACGTGCTGAGGAACCGGGCAGCTCCCAACCGATCAATGAGCTCATCAGCTCTGGGGATGGGGTGCGCGTCAGTCCTGGTGACGGCATTGAGCCCACAGTAGTCCACACAAAACCGGAGTTCTGGAGTGGCACCGGGTGCCGCAGCCTTTGGGACCAAGACCACTGGGCTGGCCCAAGGACTGTGGGAGGGCTCAATCACCCCTAACGCCAACATCTTAGAGACCTCCTCCTTGATGCTGGCTCTGACCCGGTCAGTCAACCTGTAAATCTTGTGCTTCACAGGAGGGCTGTCACCGGTGTGACAGCCCTCATCATGGGTACACCAGTGAGTAACACCGGGGGTCAGAGAGAACAGTGGGGCGAACTGTCCCAACAACTGGCGACAGTCCCCCTGCTGTTCCTGAGTCAGAGTAGGGGAGAGGATCACACCCTCTACTGACCCATCATGCTCCTTGGTAGACAGGAGGTCAGGGAGAGGCTCACTCTCCTCTTCCACCCCATCATCTGTCGCCAAGAGCATACTCACTTTGGACCTCTCGAAGTGGGGCTTGAGGCGGTTCACGTGAAGGACCCTCAAAGGGTTCCTTGGAGCTTGCAAATCCACCAGGTAGGTGACGTCACTTTTGCGCTCCTTTACCTCATATGGCCCAGTCCACTTGTCCTGCAAGGCACAAGGTGCCACTGGGGCCATGACCCACACTTTTTGCCCAGGTTGAAATTCGACCAGAGTGGCATTCTGGTCATACCATCTCTTCATTTCTTCCTGGCTTGCTTCTAGGTTCGCCTGAGCGAGTTTCCTGAAGCGGGCAGTTTGGTTTCTAAAGGCCAGCATGTAGCTAAATACATCCTGGGGAGTTTTCCTGGGAGCTGCCTCCCAGCCTTCCTTTACCAAACTCAGAGGTCCTCTGACAGGGTGGCCATACAGGAGCTCAAAGGGGCTGTACCCAAGAGACTTATGAGGCACCTCCCTGTATGCAAAGAGTATGCATGGCAAGAGGACGTCCCACTTACGCCTCATGGGTTCTGTTAGACCCTTGATCATGCCTTTCAAGGTCTGGTTGAATCTCTCCACCAGACCGTTTCCTTGTGGGTGGTAAGGAGTGGTGAACTTGTAGGTTACACCACACTCCTTCCACAGGGATGTCATATACTTGGATATGAAATTGGTCCCCTATCAGAAACCACCTCTCTGGGGAATCCCACACGGGAAAAGATCCCCATTAACGCCCGGCCCACCACTGGCGCCGTCGTTGTCCTGAGAGGGATTGCCTCCGGGTACCGGGTGGCATGGTCCACCAAGACCAGGATGTACCTGTTGCCCATGGCTGTCTTGGGATCCAGTGGCCCCACAATATCCATCCCTACCCTTTCAAAGGGTGTTCCAACAACAGGAAAAGGTTGGAGAGGAGCTTTGACCTTCCTCCCACTCTTACCACTTGCCTGGCAAGTTTGGCAAGACCTACAGTGTGCATCTGACTGCCTTCGCATTTGGGGCCAAAAGAAGTGGGTGACAAGCCTGTCAAAGGTCTTGTCCTGCCCCAAATGTCCTGCCAAAGGCACGTCATGAGCCAGACCCAGTAGGAAGGTCCTGAAGCGCTGGGGTACCACCAGCACACGGGCTGACCCAGGCTCAGCAACCTTAGGCTCACTGTATAGGAGACCACTCTCCCAGTAGATCAGATGTGACCCGGACTGATTACCAGCTGCCTGGTCTGCAGCCTGCTGCCGCAGACCCTCCAGAGTAGGGCACTCGTTCTGCTCCCTGCAGAACTCCTCCCTGGTGGGACCCCTTCTTGCTGCCAATGGGTCAGCTCAGAGATGTCTCCCAGTTCGGCTACCTGCTCCCCTGTAGGCACCGGGGCGTCCCCTCGAGGTCCGCCTCCTCCCGGTCCGTGGGAACTTCGGGGCCGGTTTCCGCGCCCCTGCCCTTTCTCTGGCAGGGACTTGGGCCACTGTTTCAGGCTCCAAGTCCTCTTGATCACCCTTTCTGGCTGCCATTGACCGAGTAGACACGCATGCCCACTCTGGCAACCCAAGCATCTCCAAGTGAGACCTGAGCTCAACATCCTTCCATAAGGACTGCTCCAGGTCATTACCTAGCAGACAATATACAGGCATGGTAGGGCTCACAACCACCCTCAAGGGACCTGAGACCCCCCCCCATTCAAAGGGAACCTGCGCCACCATACATTGGTGCTCTGAGTTGTCTACCGCAACTACTTGGTGGAATGCCCCAGGGACTACTTGCTTCTCAGACACCAGGTGACACCGGACTGAGGTCACACTGGCTCCAGTATCTCTGAGAGCCTCTACCCTGTTCCCATTAATGGTCACCCAGGTGCTATATTTCTTTGTGTTAGGGGGCACCTGGTTTCCTGGGACCATCTCACTGTCCCCTAGTGAGACAAGGGTCATTTCTGCGGGATCCCCACCCTCCTGTGGGCACCCCTCCTCCCCAAGCGCTACACTAGCCAACACTTTGGACTGTCCACCGGTGGGTGGCTGTGTCCCCTTTGGGCACTTGGGGTCCCCCTTAAAGTGACCTACCTGGTCACATGCATAACACTTGCGGGGGCCGGTCTCAACAGGCTTCCCTGTAGAGACCCCTTTCTTCTTATCGCCGGGGGCTGGGAACCTTTACCCTGGGTACTAGTTTGGGGCCCTTTAGAGAACTCCTGTGCTTTACCCTTGTCCCCCCCACCTTTCTGCTGGGGACCCTGCCCACCTTTGGCTGAGTCTCCCCAAACGCTTTCTTGTGGACCCTGGTACTCACCCAGCGGTCCGCTTCCATAGCAAGCTTCCTGGGGTCAGTTAGCTTACTATCAACTAGGTGCTGGCGCAGATCTGCAAAACATAGACTAGACAAGTGCTCCCATGCAATCAAGTTGTAGAGCCCCTGAAAATCTGTTACACTACTGCCCTTTACCCAACCATCCAGCGACCTGCAGAACACATCCACACATTCCAACCAAGTGTTGGCATCAGACTTCTTACTGGACCTGAACTGATCCCTGTACTTTTCAGGAGTAAGACCATACTTCATGAGAAGGGCATCCTTCATGTCAGCATAGGTGAGGTGATACCCCTTACCCAAAGCTATCAGAGCATCCCTTGCTTCTTCAGGAAAAGTGGCCACAATCCTGCTCCCCAATTCTCCTCAGGGACCCCATTCATGTGTATGGCTGCCTCATAACCCTGAAACCACCTTTGTATGTCATCCCCCTTCTTGAACTCCTTGCCTACATTCTTGGGAATGTGCACAATCCTGTCTGCTTTTCTGGACGAATTGCTGCCACCATCTGAGCCTGACTTACTCCTAAGTTCTAGCTCCTTCAGTTCTCTCTCATGCTCTAAGAGCATCTTCCTCTCCTCTATGGCCAATCTCTTCTCCTCCCGCTCACTCTCCAGCCTGAGCTTCTGCAGCTCAAACTGCCTTGCCTCCCCGCCTGTCCTCCAGCTCCTCTGGGGACAGACTGCTGCTGCCTGACCTGGCGGGTTCCCCCTACCCAACAGCACATCCACCCTGGAAATAGGCTCCTCCACCTCCTCACTGAGATTACCAGGCTGCCCATTGCCATGTCTGGCTGCTACCCAGGCCCTCAGCGCCTTCTGTAGCTCCTCCTTCCTTGTGAGGCCTTTAATTTGGACTTTCAGGTTTTTACAAATCGCTCGTAGCTCCTTTACGGCGTAGGATTCCAACCTATCCTCCTCAAAGATAACTTCCAGAGATGCAACGGATGATGCAATTGATTCAGGCATGACAAAAGTAGTGAGTTGAAAACTGGCAAGATCAAAAATAGGCCAAAAGAAAAAGAACCAGTATGTGGTACGTAATGGTCTGCGATATGGTAGTAGTGCACACCAATCACTGTAAGTCAAGTGCAAACACAAGTCCTATCCTCACCGCTGACAACCAATGTTAGAAATGGGATCTCTAGTTGGCAAGGGCTTGCACCTTTGTCCAAGTAGGGACCCTTCTTCCTAGTCAGGGTAAGGGTGTTACACTCGTGAAGTAACCCCTGCTCACCCTCGTGGTAGCTTGGCACGAGCAGTCAGGCTTAATTCAGAGGCAGTGTGTAAAGCATTTGCACATAACCAACAGTAATACAGTGTAAGCACTACAAACGGACACCACACCAGTTTAGAAAAATAACCAATATTTTATATACTCAAGACAAGACCAATTACGACAAAAATCCACAATACTATACTTTACGAATGAATACTTGATACGGTAACTTCTTCTTTGCAGGAATAGCACAAAAGCAAAGTTCGTGACGAGTCGGTAGCTCCGTCCGAGCCTACCGCGATGCTGAAAACCACAGAGTCTAACAGTTCCAGCCGACCGCGTCGATACGGGCCAGCAGAGTCGTGAACAGACTCGGTCACAGTACCTTTCTCGTTGTGGCTGGTATGGAGTGTACGAGCCGGTCGGCGTTCGTCGCGGTTGCGGTGCAAGACGGAGCGATGCAAGGTGCGGTGTCCCTCGATGCGGTGCAGGCAGCGGCTCGATGAGCGTCGTGCAGACGGAGTCGGTGAGTCCAAGGCGTGCGATGCAGGGTGAGACGATGCTCGATGCGGTGCTGACAGGTTGCGATGCAGGCGACCAAGCCGGAGTGCGGGAGCTGGCGTCGGACAACGGTGCGAGTCGGAGCGGTGCGTCGCAGACGTGCGAGCGGTGCCCCAAATGCGGTGCGGTCACGACTCTTGAGCCAGTTGCAGCGACCTCGTCGGTCGGGTCTGGCTGGTTAAGTGAAGCGATGCGATGCGAACTGCGGTGCCCACAGGTCACGGTGCAAGCAGCGGCTCGGTGTTGGCGGCGTCGGACGTCGCCCACGGTGAGACCAGGGTTGCGATGCGAAGCGGGGTGATGCGGTCTGCGGTGCAAACAGGTCACCGGCCAGGGATGGATTCGGTTGACGGAGTCGGTTGCGGTTCCCTTCCTCTGTGGCAACTGAAACAGCGTCCAGAAGCGGTACCCAGAGGCTTGTGAAGTCTTTGTAGTCCCTGAGACTTCTTAACAGGAGGCCAGCTCGGTTCCAGGCCCTTGGAGATACTCAGCACAAGTTTGTAGAAAGTTCAGTCCTTTCACTGCCCAAGGCAGAAGCAGCAGCTGCAGGCCAACCCAACAAAGCAACAACACAGCAAAGGGGCAGTACTCCTCCTGGCAGCTCTTCCAGCTCTTCGTCTTGGCAGGTTCCTTGATTCCAGCGAGATCTAAATTCATGGGGTCAGGGCCCCAATATTTATATCCCAAATTCCTTTGTTCTCTGAAGGCAGAGAGGCCTTTGCCTAGTCCAAACCAGTTCTGGAGCACTTTGTTGACAAGTCTCCGTCCCTTCTTTCAATGAGTAGGCCAGGGACATCAGACGCACCACAGGAGGTGGAGCCAGCATTGTGGAGGGAAGGCACTGTCCTATTCAGGGCCCAGGTGCGACCCCTCCACCCATCTACATGTAGATCTTGCTATTCAGCCTTGTGCTGACTCACCCTGTCTCCTGGAATCCCCCAGCCCCTGTCACTCACATTCCAGACAAGGAATACACAACCTGCGGAGGCAGGCTTGGATGGTTAGACAAGAAAATACCCACTTTCTAAAAGTGGTATTTTCAAACACAGAATGTTAAAACCAACTTCACTAAAAGATGCATTTTATCATTCTGAGTCCAGGCATACTAAACTCGAATTTCTACCACGTTCCCGGGGTCAGTTAGGATTATAAGCTGTAATAATCAAAACTGCCCGTTCTGGCCTATGGGGAACAGGTAGCCTTGCAATAGTGAAAAACGAACAAGGCTGTAATTCACTATCAGGACATGCCACACACACCAGGGCATGTCCTACCTTTCGCATACAACGCACCCTGCCCACCGGGGTACCTTGGGCCTACCTTAGGGGTGGCTAACATGTAGCAAAGGGAAGGTTTAGGGACTTGCAAGTGTGTGCACTTGCTAAGTCGACATGGCAGCCCCAGGCTGCGCACAGGCTCTGCGTTGGCAGGCCCGAGTTACACTTTACGGGCTGTTTGCGTGGGTGGCACAATCCAGTGCTGCAGCCCACCAACAGCATTTGGTCTATAGGCCCTGGCACTCGCAGTGCACTTTACAAGGGACTGACACATAAACCAAATAGGCCAATCATGGAAACACCAATCCATAACACATTTTATACAGGAGCACTTGCACTTTCCCACTGGACCGCAGTGAGGAAAGTGCGCAGAATCATTACACCAGCAAAAACAGAGTCAAAACCGGGAGGTCAGAAAGCAAAAAGTCAGGGGAAACACGCCAAAAGATGCCAAGTCTAACAATAGACATAACACATGCACATAGAAACAATCTAACATGTTCTTTACATGAAGAAGAAAAGATATTTTTGAATTTAGTAGAAGATAGAAGACAAGATTTTCAAAAGAAAGCTTCTGAGCATAAGGCTCATTTGCCACCTTGGGCTGAGAAAGAAGGTAGTTACACACCTGGCAAGGCTCAAGCTGCTATGGCTCTGGATTTTGTAAAAACAGGGAAAATTTGTCTACATAGGTTAAGGACTGACTATAACAATGTTTTCATCGGTACCAGTGAATGTGAACACAATGTCTTAATTCTCGGAGGTTGGGGACTCAAAGGAGGAACAGATTCAGTTTTTCCTGGAATCTATTATGTGTGTGGGAATAAGGCTTACTTTAGGCTTCCTGCACGGTGGTATGGAAGTTGTTATTTTGGAATAGTATTTCCAAAGATATACCACGTAAAAAGAAACACTGGGAGCAATGAAAATATTAGCGAATTAACTCGTACCAAAAGAGCTAGTTTTTCTGAAATTGTAGGTGATATATTTGGTGCATTGATACCTTCAGTGGGAGTAATTCTGAACTCAAGAAGAATATGTAAATTATCTACAGTGGTTGATCGTTTATCAACAGATACTGCTGGAGGCTTTCTAATGATTAATGCAGAAATGGTTGCGATTAGATCTATGGCTATGCAAAATCGACTTGCTCTTGATATTATATTGGCAAAAGAGGGCGGAGTCTGTAAATTATTGAAGACGAAACACTGTTGCACTTACATACCTGATAAAAGTGCAGAAATTGAAACGTATATACAGAATATTACGAAACTTGAGAAGGAACTGAAACCACTGGAAGTTGATAGTGTATGGGAAAGATTGACAAATAGTATAGCGTCAATTGGTACCTGGTTTTCTAATATAGGGAAAGGACTTATAGGCAAAGTATTAATACCCTTAGCGGGGATAGCAATAATAGCATTGACAATAATAATATGGTGTAAATGTTGTAGAAAGGATGATTCGTATAATGTGACAGGAAAGGGAAAGAAAAGAAAATTCGATGAAATAGAACTTGAAGATTTAAGAAGTGAATTATACAACAAACTGAAAGGCGATGTGAAAAATAGAAAAAGTAAAAATGAAAATGAAATTATAGCATGTTAAAAGTTGGCATCTGGTTGTGGGTAGTATTTGATGGCTCAGAAACGCCATCAGAGAGGGGATTGATGGAGCAAGGACTCATAAATGAGACATGCTCGGAGGCAATCTCCTCACAGTATTAATATATTAAACTTTGTATTGTTATACTAACTTTTACATACACGACATAAATAGTTATGAAGCTTGCCTATGTGTTCTAACTAACAAATAACGCTTGTCTGTTCTAAAAATGGCCGCTAAAACGCGGGAAACTCTTCTGCGCATGTCTCAACCATATCACATGGTGTGACGTCTTACTTTGCTTGGTGGGAAAATTCTGCTTCTGCGCAGTGTGTTCTAAAATGGCTGCTTAATGTTTTCACATGCAACAGCTTGCTCTCGTGTTATAATTAATTTGTCATTTTCTTAACGCTACTAATGCGGGATAGAATTTATAAATAATTGGGAATAGAGTAGAAAGAGTGGGTATACAGTGAAACATTTTATTTGTGATATTAATATTTTCTTCTTGTACTTTTATTAGTTCGTAAACTTGGGCCTGGGGTTGGTGAACTGAAAATCGAGAGACAATGATTCTGCACATGGGTCCTGCATGCCTGCCAAAGAAAAGGATGAAGTCAACTTGGACGTCGTCCAAGGCCATGACCTGATGGCCAAAACTGCTGTACCCATGTCTTTCCTGTTAAAAATGAAACATTGTACATGGAGAATGTATAAATTTTGTCGTGAGACGGGTGGGAAATAAAGCCAATGTATTAAATTTGATGGGCGGTATTTTAAAACAATGGTCTTCAGAAATCGAACTAAATTCATATGGTGTGAGGATCCACCCCCTGTCCCTGTCCAATCAGAAATAGTGGTCCCATATTTTTGCAACATTAATGGGAGGTACATGGGTGTAGAAGGGTATAATAGATATAGAATTAGCTAATTAGTCAGAACAGGCGTCCACAGACCAGGCTTCTAGCTCCAGACTGCCAAGCTGATCGATTGCAGACTGAATCGCTGTCCAGAGAGGTCCTGAGGAGGGGGCGGCGGAGTCCATTAGAAGGACGGCACGGGAGAATCGAGGAGAAGCGAAGTATCAGAGAGGGGAACGACGCAGGCGTCATAGGTAGAGAGGTCACCGGTTCTGTCCTGAGCCTGGAGGAGGTCTTGCTCTTCATCCTTCCTGGGTCCCATCTTTTCCAACTCCTTGGCCAAGGGGTTTGGTTCTCGCACTTTAGGTAATTATATGCAACCTTTAGTTGCGCTGCTGTTTCTATCTTCTCCTTTCTGAGGAACCGTCATTAATCAATAATTGATTTCTTGTGCTTCATCCTTGATATGCGATTAAATATCATGCAGCTCTGTAAATTACTCTGCTAAATTTTAGATAAACATTTTAAAACTTCCTGACTCAGTGATTATTTCAGGATTTATGAACTGTATTGAATGTCACTCATTTTAAACTTCCTAATTAACAGAGGATCCATTGGTAAGTCATTACTCTTCAATCAGAAGGTAATTGGTAGCAGAGAATTTTGATAAAGAGTAACAACTGACACCACCAGCGTGAAACACTAGCGTAGTATGAATGTATGGGCCCAAGTAAGTATCTGTTGTATGAATGCTCGTTGCTAGTATCGCGCTGGATCACCCTCAAGAAGCTCCAGATCTGGGAACGAGGACAGAATGGCTGACTAGAAGCAAGAGTGGGAGTAGGATCAAGAACCTGCATTGGAAAGGTCACCATGATTGGTTGCTTGTAGATATGAAAGATCGCCCCTTGTGTGTGCTGAATGCGGTGTGCATGTGTGAGCCCTGTTATTAAAACAAAATGCGCCCCTGTGGCCACTGATTCCTGCCCTCACTCGTTAGTGATGCTGTATGATAGCCCATTTGGAACCCACTGTTTTTTACACTGTTGGTTAACCTGTTGTTTTCTGGCTGTTCCCTGGATAGATTACGCATGTTGCGGTAGAGTACATGCTCTTGATGGGGCAGATTGTCGCAGGTGGAATCTGTTATGTGACCAATATTTCACTACATGTGTATTGAAATTTCACTGTCGTAGTGTGTTGAGATGCCACTCCCTAAGGGGGCATGATGAACATGTTGACTCGGTGTATCACTCTGTTATATAATGGTATAGTGATGAGGAAATGCCAATAAAAATACTTTTTAAAAAATCACAGAGGTTGATAACCAATGGTTTTGATCTCAGTTGTCCTCACAAACAATTGATACATTCCTTTTCGAAACCGAAATAGGATGGGAATTCTTAATGGATGAAAAAAGCTCCTTTGTGAGTAAAAATGGGTTGTCCAACTCCTAAAAAGGTTTTGATACATTTTAAAAAGGTGTTTCGTGGTCAAAAACTCATTTTTTGTGAATCACTGGCTTTACAACTGCAACACACCTATGTATATGAATGTCTTCCTCAGTCTGCAGATATCGTCAGCAGATTAGGACTTGATAAATTCAAGACATTGTGGCATATTTTCTACAGTGTGTTGTTCCTGTTAGACCTCAAGTGGGCGCAATCCAGTTGCTTCTGTAAAATATTCATAGGGATTCGATTCACAAAAGATTTGATTGCTCACATAAGTATAACTTATGTGTGTGAGCAGTTTCTTTTTTGAGTAGCAAAAGGTTTGGAAATGTTAAAGTATTTGCTGATGCTTAGGTTTTCTGTGAGTAATGGGCTCATTTAGAACCAGGTGGGTGGCCCACCAAGCTACATGTGCTATGCTATCACTTGCCCCCTATATTTAAGCCTTTGTACTGGTACGGTACAGTGCTTGGATAAGAGAGTGGGAGCATGTTTGGGCAATTTGATCAGTACTGACTGCCCCGCAATATCATGCCAGTATTTTGTTTTCCTAAGACAACCCACCCCCCCGATAAAATCAATGTCGCTGTTGCACCGAGCCAGGCAGGTACATCAAATACATGGTTCTTTTGTTCCTGCCTGGGACCACCAAGCCATAATGGAGACCAGCACAGGAAGAAACAGCACTGGAAACTGAAACCTAGGCAGAGGTGACTTCCAGTGCTGAGTAGCTAGAAGTCCTGCAACAACTGGCCCACCAAAGAGAGTTTCCAAAGTCAGAGTGGACTTAGGCTCTACTGTGAGAAACAGAGTACCACCTCCACTTCTAAATGAAATGTGGTAACTGAGAGTTGGGCATACCGAGCATCTGCATATTTGTGCTATAAAGTCCTTGTCTATCCACCTGCAAGTGAAGGCCTAAATCACCTCTTGGCAGAGAGTGTGGAAGTGGCATGGATGGTTGTGAACAACTGTAAACTTACATATTTTTAGTTATTCTTAAACTTCATTTTGAGTCCTTCTTGGTCTGGAATTGGTTGGGGTAAGTGACTTTTCAGGGTGAGAAGGAAAAAGGATCACTGCCAATATTGTAGGGGTATAGGAAAATGTGATTCTCCATGGAAAACATGCTTTACCCAAACAGAAAAAGGTATCAAGCATTTGCATTTACTACATTTTATCGGTCAAAAAGTACTTGTGAGAGTTTTGTCTTGAGAACATTTTATTCTCAAAACTTTTGAGAACTTAATTGGGAAAGCTGCAACTGACACCGTTTTATGGGTGTATTATGGAAACATTTAGAGAATTCCAATATAAATCAGCAGCCATTCTTGGTTGGTCCAGACGTACAACATATTCTCGGAATCAGCCTTATGGCTTTTATTACTTTATGATACATGGAAGCATGCAATTATTTTCTTAATACACTCTGGTTGTCACATCACTTGTCACATGAAAGAGGAAAATTGCATAGGCACTCCACTGTAATATGTTATTACTGTTGAGTTGCGGCAGTAGAGTGCCTGCTGTCACAGCCACAAAATGCAGTGAAAGGCAGGACGCTGAGCTGAGCAAGAGCTGCAGTCTAAAAATGGCGAAAGTGTTTGCAAGTTAGTGTGCTCTTTTTTTCTGAACTATTTGTTCCTGAAGACTAATAATCATACTTGGACAAAGTAATATTTATAGCAGTTTAATAATTTTTAAACTACTGAATTCATTACTCAAAATCAGGAATACCTTGTTATCTTATGACACCGTGTGCACTAAATTCGGTTTTTAAAGGGACTTTTTTAAACTTCTTTAATCCAAGCACAAAAAACTGAAGGAAACCAAAGGAAGAAGAAACAATATTTTAGTGACATCCCTAAACAAAAAACACAAGCAGAATAATCTTAGACCAGTCTTTCTTGCTGTTAACTTGTATAACAAAGTTACGTTGTGTTGGGCATCTCCAGAAGAAATAAAAATGGCTTCTTCTCTCTCACTTTCCTTTCTTTGAATGGCTTTTTAGTTTTTGGTTGTGCATAGGCCTGGGAGAAACTCCGTGGAGTTCCCCAAAAATTCCATGAGATTCTGCAGAACTCTGTGAATGGGCAGAAGCAATCTTATCCGTCCATTCGAACAACTCTTTTAGGTCAGTAGCGCGTTCCACATTGAAAAATCAATGCGAACTGCATGATGCTGTTCGCATGGGCTCGGCCATTTTGTTTTACTTACTTTCTGTTCTCTGCATGGTGCTGGGCCTGATTTTTGTATCCCTCTAAAATCAATTTAATCCTCCCCCTATTCCACTCATCCACCATTCATTTACTCTATTTTTATCAGTGTGTCTTTGTGTATTTTATGTTATTTTTCACTTTTTCCATGACTTTTTTGCACTTTTCTTTGTTTTTCCTTTCTACTTCCTTTCCTTAGTTCTTCCTTTCAGCTTCTCTGTTCTCTTACTTCCTTCTTACTTCCTATTCCTACCCAGCACCATGTTGCGGGGGAAGCGACAAACAGCAAGCGGTGGCGCCAATGTGGCTGCTACAAGCCGCACACCTTTCAGTTGCTGCCGCCACCAAAGGGTGCAGCCTCACCCCATTTTTTCCGAGGCAGAACTGGCCGCACTTGTTTTTTATGTGTAGGGCCACCACCCTTCCATGTTGGCATTAGGTGGCAGGCCTGGGAGGGGGTACGCCCTGTGAGTGCATCGGCTGCTGTGGGGGAGAGTACACCGGTGTGCACCAGATCAGTGGGGTCCAGCACACCATGCAGTAGCTGATGCACCGCTGGGCCGATGAACCTGATAGGATATAGGACCTGCTTGACCTGCTGGGCATTGAGGCTGCGGAGCTCGGTGAGTAATTATTTATTTTGTGTTGTTCGATGCTAATATTTTTTTTTCAAATTGCATTTTGCTCACACTCAGAGGTAAGTTACGTTTAAGTTACGATCATTATGTGGTACAGTTTGAGCTAGCCAGGTGCACGGAACTACCTAATCGCACACTCGTCTGTGCTCGCTTGGGCTGATTATTTAAGAAGTCATGCAGACTCCTCTGTCCTATCATGAAGATAATGGTAGTGATAACATTAGATAGTTAATGTTCTCTGTGTCTTTCTCTATGTAGCTCATACAGTCCCAAACTCACAGTAATGTGTAGTATGCATCTATGCATTGAAAAGGGAGACTGAGTTGGCCCATCAAAGGGGGTTGAGAAGTAAAGATTATCTGTTGCAATGCATTAGTAGTTCCAAATGTAGTTTAGGAAATTAGGAATGGGGCTTAGTTTAGGAAATTAGGACTAGGTCAACTTAATACTAGTACTATAGGTGATCTGATTTTGAAAAGTAAAATGCTACTGCGTTTGCCTGTCAAAATATTTTTGGGCAGATTAACTGTACCACTAATCTATTTGTTTATCTGATTTATTCCTTACATCAACACCCAAGAGCAAGAGTGCTTTGTCTAAGGCGGGTGAAGGGTCTGCCACCGCCAGTGATGCTATGGGTGGAATTACCACCACCACCTGCGCCACAGTCGATGGTTCTGCTGGCCCCAGTAAATCCTGTTGTAATTATTAGTTCCCTAACTTTTACGTCTTCCCACTATTGAACTAATTTTGCCTTGTTTAGTTTTTTTATACTGTCTCTTTTTTTCAACTCCTCTTCTATCTAATGTTTGTTAAATTCTTTTTATCCCTGCATCATTCCTTTTTTCTGAATTTCATATTTCTGTAGCTGACTTCCTCCTATCTGTACTAGTCTGTAGCTTTCTTCTGGGTTGTTAGTAAGCTTTCCCTCTCCCCTTCAATCTTGAGGACTGGTGCTTTAAGACTAAGAGAACATATTTTTGGTACTCTACTGTGAAGATTGCAGGCCAAAGTAAACTATTTTTTACCACGCATGTTTGTTGAGAAGGCTATCTTTTCTTGTTCATGCTCAAACAGTTAAAACGAGAGAGTAACCATGGTCATGGTGGACACCCCAATGTTGTGTTACCATTCATTTATACAGTATACCAGCACTTTCCATGACAGTGCAGCATTGCAGGGAAGTATGAGTTCCTATTGCATCTGCCAGCCAAGACCATATATTCTTCATTCATTGACCAGTTTATTCTACCCCTTTAATACACTTCAATGACTCAGAGTCATCATAACTCTGCCCTTCCATTATGAAATGTTTCTGGTTGACTTGACTACCTGGCTATTCTAGCATTGTCAACCAACAAAATGCCCAAAGTGATAGTTTTGATAGAAGATACTTCTAACCGAACTGTAGTAAGGTATTGCGGTTGTATTTTGTTAAAATAAAATAATATGGGGAGACGTATCTGGCATCTAAAATGTGTAATGTTTTGTCTAGCTGCACAGACCACGAGTGCCGGGGCAAGCAGCAGCGCCAGTGCTCCAGACGTGGCAGAGTAGGTGGTTGGAGGGGAAGTCCCAGCGGTGGCAGGGATGGTTAGTTGTAAGTCACATTGTTTGCTTATTGACAAATGAAGTACACTCACTGATTTTGCTAAGCGAGGTAGATATCCCACCCATCATCATTCATCACCACCCTCCCATGGCATTTCACCACCTGTGACCTGACTGCAGCATGGTTCAATTCGGCACTGCAGTGTTGACAGTGAATTTTACATCTGTTTTAGTTAATGCGCCATTTACAAAGTTTTCAATGCACTGCAAAATGAAAACAAGGTGTGTTTCCCGGTGCCCACTCAGTCACCTCCTAGTACTTCACTCATTTTTTCTTTTCTACTTTGTGTCCCAGCCTACCAAAAAAATGGAAAAATCCAGTCTTGGCATGTGCCACATTTTTCAGTCCAAGTGATTTATGTTAATTTATTTCATGGCTTCCATAAAGGATTTACACCTGTTTAACTTCTTCCCTTTCGACATTTGTTAACTACAGTGACTGACTAGGGCAAAGCTTAGCACATGATGAGCAGTGACACCTCACTATTCTATAACAGAACCTCTACCTACTCGTCCTAATCCCTCTAATTTACCGTTCAGTGGAATGAGTTAAGCTTCCTTACTACCAAGTGAAGGTGTTTGTTTAAAATAATTTGCGGTAGAGGGCGAGGCCAGGGAGTAATGTGAGACTATTTTCCAGATTTCGAGTTTGGCGGATGGGATACTCTATGACAAATGTGCCAAATAAAATCGATATCCCATTCCTTTACCTGTACTGCACCGCATAGTATTTCCTACTGTCTACTTACAGTAGACAGAATATCTGCATATTATACGTGGTGGGGGTGACGTAGTATTATTTTTTTATCTGCTTCTTTGGAGTCAGGGTAGAATTGAAAGCCAGTCAGAGAAGAGCAGGGCCATTGTAATTAAAGCAAGATAATTGTCCATTACAGCTGCCCCAGCTGCAGACTGCAGAAAGTAGCAACGTACCTGATGTGGTAGCATGACTCCATTAATTTAGCACAACAAGAATACTTGTGCTGCATAGTGCATAATGCCTCACTCATTCATGGGAGGTAATTTATTTTGCTTTTTACACACAAAGGGGTCGATTCCGATCTCGGCCGGAAGCGCACCAAACAGTATTCGTCCGGAAAAAAAACAAGCCGAACGCGTGTTTCCCAACCAATTCGAACAGTCGTCCGAATGAGCAAGTACGATGCGCATAACAGCACAGATTCCGAGCGAGACGTACTTACCCATTTCAGCTCCTGTTCCCCGCCCGAGCCGGATCCGTAAATGCCGAATCGAGTCGCACGGACCCAAATACACAGCACCTTCCGGCCGGATTAGTACGATGCGCCTTCCGTACGCGCCGAACCCGTCGCTACGTCCGGCACGTCAGAGCATCCGGGAGAGCTGTACATAAGCTCCGATTCGCGCCACAAGACGATCCACGGCGACGAGACGAACAAGCCAGCGACGAGTACGAGTTGAAGCCACGAGAAACCCGAACGAGACGAACCAACCATGAATCCCATCGCGCAGGTCCTACCAATACTCTACATCTATTACCGGGACCGGTACGGACGCGTACAGCGCAGACGGTAAGTCAAACACCCACAACACAAACAAACGACACGTACCCGAAATATGTCACACACACATAGGGATGCAGAAATGACGTACACTAGAAACAGCAGAACCATAGGGGCGGGATGGCTATCACCAATGCCATACACACCCATAGGGGGATGGATGCCTACCACTAACACCACCCCTACTCATGGGGGCCTGGATGCCTACCACTACCACCACCCCTACTCAGGGGGGCCCGTATGCCTGTCACTACTACCATCCCCACTCATAGGGGGATGGATGCTTACCACTACCACCACCCCTACTCAGGGGGGCCTGGATGCCTGTCACTACTACCATCCCCACCCATAGGGGGATGGATGCCTACCACTACCACCACCCCTACTCAGGGGGGCCTGGATGCCTGTCACTACTACCATCCCCACCCATAGGGGGATGGATGCCTACCACTACCACCACCCCTACTCATGGGGGGCTGGATGCCTGCCACTACTACCATCCCCACTCATAGGGGGATGGATGCCTACCACTACCACCACCCCTACTCATGGGGGCCTGGATGCCTGTCACTACTACCATCCCCACTCATAGGGGGATGGATGCCTGCCACTACTACCATCCCCACTCATAGGGGGATGGATACCTACCACTAACACCACCCCTATCATGGGGGCCTGGATGCCTGCCACTACAACCACCCCTACTCATGGGGGCCTGGATGCCTGTCACCAGTACCATCCCCACTCATAGGGGGATGGATGCCCACCACTCCTACTCATGGGGGCTGGATGCCTGCCACTACTACCATCCCCACTCATAGGGGGATGGATGCCTACCACTACCACCACCCCTACTCATGGGGGCCTGGATGCCTGTCACTACTACCATCCCCACTCATAGGGGGATGGATGCCTACCACTAACACCACCCCTACTCATGGGGGCCTGGATGCCTGCCACTACCACCACCCCTACTCATGGGGGCCTGGATGCCTGTCACCACTACCATCCCCACTCATAGGGGGATGGATGCCCACCACTACCACCACCCCTACTCATGGGGGCCTGGATGCCTGTCACTACTACCCTCCCCACTCATAGGGGGATGGATGCCTACCACTACCACCACCCCTACTCATGGGGGCCTGGATGCCTGTCACTACTACCATCCCCACTCATAGGGGGATGGATGCCTACCACTAACACCACCCCTACTCATGGGGGGCTGTATGCCTACCACTACCACCACCCCTACTCGTGGGGGCCTGGATGCCTGTCACCACTACCATCCCCACTCATAGGGGGATGGATGCCCACCACTACCACCACCCCTACTCATGGGGGGCTGGATGCCTGCCACTACCACCACCCCTACTCATGGGGGCCTGGATGCCTGTCACCACTACCATCCCCACTCATAGGGGGATGGATGCCCATCACTACCACCACCCCTACTCATGGGTGCTGGATGCCTACCACCCACACCACCCCTACTCATAGGACGGGTAATGCATGACACAACCAGCATACTCCAACATAAGGAATGTCTGAAAAATACACCCCCCAACACCATGACAAGCGTGTGTAGTCTGTGTCAAATGCCTACAACACTGAACATGACATTGAACATACAATGTGACCCCCTATCACATGTGTCACACATAAATGTGTGTGGCCTCCACAATGCAAGCAGACCATGACCACTGTGGCAATGGGGTCTAACACCCCATCATCACAGTGACCAAAAGGTAAGTGTGGGGTCCATAGCTGAAGCACATTTTGAACATTGTGGCAATGGGGTCTAAACCCCCATCATCACAGTGACCAAAATATAAGTGTGGGGTCCATACCTGAAGCACATTTTGAACATTGTGGCAATGGGGTCTAAACCCCCATCATCACAGTGACCAAAATGTAAGTGTGGGGTCCATACCTGAAGCACATTTTGAACATTGTGGCAATGGGGTCTAAACCCCCATCACCACAGTGACCAAAATGTAAGTGTGGGGTCCATACCTGAAGCACATTTTGAACATTGTGGCAATGGGGTCTAAACCCCCATCACCACAGTGACCAAAATGTAAGTGTGGGGTCCATACCTGAAGCACATTTTGAACATTGTGGCAATGGGGTCTAAAACCCCATCATCACAGTGACCAAAATGTAAGTGTGGGGTCCATACCTGAAGCACATTTTGAACATTGTGGCAATGGGGTCTAAACCCCCATCACCACAGTGACCAAAAGGTAAGTGTGGGTCCATACCTGAAGCACATTTTGAACATTGTGGCAATGGGGTCTAAAACCCCATCATCACAGTGAGCAAAATGTAAGTGTTGTCATGGGAAAAGCTGCAAATGCCAAACAGCATGAATGATTCCTGGTCACAGAACAACAAACACATCTGTGGCATAGTAGTGCTTGTGTCCCATAGCAACATAGATTGGGTGAGGCAAACAGTGCAGTGCAAATAAGACATACCTTTGGCCATGTGCAGACAAACATCACCCATGGGGGCTGACATTGTCAACATTCATCAATAACACAATGACAGAAGTGACCATCATAATGCAGCCCCACATATCTGCACCAATGGACTCACAAATGTAGATATCCTGTGGAGACTGTATATGTGAGGTGAACAAATACCATACCATGGCAGCAATGGGACATACAAACCATGATCATTGTGCTGACTGATGACCTAGGAGTCCCAGGGACAGCAGGGGAAAGCCACCAAACAACATACAGCCAATGGCACACTAAAGATATGCCAATGCAGTGGTGCAGATGCACAAACACAAACAGGCAGCCTCACACTGCATATCAAACACAACAGGTGATGGGGGGTGTGCCAGTGTCCCCAGGCAACCACACAACACATGAGGAGGCCTGAATCCCAATTACACAGATGTGTATACAGTGCCACACAAAAGTAACTCATGGATCGGATTCCCCTATGTGGGCAATCAGGCATTGTTAGATGAGAGGGAGCCCAAATTACACATGTCACACAAGCTTGTAGGAACAGCAACTAACACAGCAGGAGACAGACCCACCACAGCACTACCCCCAGGGACCCCACATTGTGGTGACCCTGGCCTGCATGATAATCCCACTGTGATGACAAAGCTAGATGTCGTTCACACTGTGAACCACAGTCATGTGTCCTGAGCAACAAACTACCATCACACCTACACAAGCACAAATCAATCAGCACGGCCTGTCAGCCAAGGCCAACATGGAGGTAGGGGTCTAGCCGTGCAACAACTCTCATTTGCACACACTCAACACCACACACCTTGATCTCCACCAATGTGCAGCAGTGAAGCTCACATGGACTGGTGACATTGCACATGCACCCATGACAATCCCAGGGGTGGTAGTGGGAACTAAGGTGCAGAAACCCATCACACATGGCCAGTCAACAAGACTCGTGAATGTCTGACACACTGCACAGTACGCTGTACATGGGCATGATGTCAAATCCACACCAACCAATGGGATCCCGGCCACAGTCACACACCAATGAAGAAGCCAAGGTCACCCACAAAGAACACACATAGACAACTTCCAACATTGCAGCTCTGACCCTGAGGAGTGGCAGCAGTCACACACACAACGTGTCACAATCACTGAAAGCTAACACAAACTGTAAATTACATGACTTGTGTAACCAACAAGTGCCAAGGGGAATCCTGACTGTGTCTCATCTGCGTTTGCCCACAAACTCAGCCCTGACAGCAAACACACCTATGGATGACACCCTGATGACCAGTAATGTGCCATGCACCCACATCCCAGAGAACCCAGGGCGAAGATTTGGGGGGAACATAGGTCAACTCAGCAAGCATCACAAACAGGAACATCACTAGGGATCCCAGCCTGCGTAGCAAAATGGAAGTGAACACACACAGACATGCTCACACAACACACACCTTGGGCTCAGGCAATGTCACGGAATTACACACTGCCATGAGGGGACTCCACTCCTGTGTAAGGAAAGCTGTGCCATACGTTGTCTCTGCAGGGCTCTATCATGTCAGCAGAACACTTGGTCACTCAGTCAACAATTTGCACAAAATGAAGGCTCTCGTCACATCAGCCTGGTCATGGGAGTGTCACCGAAATCATCTGCACAGATCCAACACACATGTATAGCAAGTTGCACTGATAACACAGATGAGTCCTTCCCCATTGATACCCAAACTTGCATGTCCAGTGGAGATGGTCACACGGTCAGGGAAATAGACAAATTGAACAATGGGAAGCACAACTGATGTGCAGGGGTGTAAGCCACAGATGTGATATTGCAAATAAATGTAGGAAATCCCTTTGGCAAATATTGAAAACATGACACCCTCATATTGCTGTAAAGGATGACATGGCTACACACCAGGATAGGACACATTCCCCCTGGACCACATGGGGTCCTGCACAGTAACACTTCATTTTCCTGATATCAAAAATCACCATCACTGCAGCAAGGGCATGGTTAGCATCATCAACATCATGTACATCTGAAGCAAAACCACTAGAGAACAGAAAGTAGCTTTATTCAGCATATGTGTGTGTAAAATAGAAAGTCCTGAAAAAAGACAAAGGCCAATGGCCAGTCCATCAGTAAAGTCCGAACAGGGTGACAGTGGCAGATGTCACCCTTTGCTTGCCTGCAC
Organism: Calotriton arnoldi; assembly: GCA_963921515.1. Lineage (NCBI taxonomy): Eukaryota > Metazoa > Chordata > Amphibia > Caudata > Salamandridae > Calotriton > Calotriton arnoldi. The sequence continues at coordinate 228,006 of CAWUFW010016612.1, read as the reverse complement.
TGCTACGGACCAGGGACATTCCCCTCGGAGGGGCATACGGGGGCAGGCCAGGCACCGCAGGGACAGGATCAGGGCTCACCAGAAGGAGGCAGGGAAGGGGTGGCTGGTGCTGGAGAGTCACTGACAACTGCAGTGGAGGTGTCTGACATGGTGTGTGCCGGGACAACTGGGGGGCATGAGTCAGATGGTGTGGGTGCCGGCACGACTGCAGTGGGCTGGCCAGATGGAGTGGACAGGTTCCCCACTGCAGTGCCCAAGTCAGACGGGGTGGTAGTGGACTCCACTGCAGTGCCTATCTCCAGGGGAGTAGAATGGGGTTCAGGTAAGGTGGGCAGGACAGAGGGGAGGACACGGTCTCCACACCAGTGGCACAAACTTGTGCAGCGGGGGGTGTGGGGCTGGAAGAGCAAGTGGTAGGGTTAGAAGGCCGGATCATTTTGGGGATGGTGTATCTGTGGGTGGGGGAACCTGGGGCAGGGTGTGGTGGGGGAACCTGTGTTGTGGGGGCCTGAGGGATGGAGGAAGGAGACTGTGTGGTTGAGCTGCAGGGCGGTGGCGGGGTCTTGCTCTTCCGGGACCGGGGGACTTCCGGGTGGGGGCCTCAGTTTGTCTGTGCGTGGGGGAGGGTGTCCGGGGGTGAGGGGCACTCCCTCTGTGTGGGTGGACTTCCTCTTCCCCCTGTATGCTGGATCAGCTGGATCGGAGGGGAAGAGGCCGAGGTCACAGAGGAAGAGCTGCTTTTTAGGTGGGGTTGCAGGTGAGGCAAGGGAAGGGGTCTTGGAGGGAGAGGATTTGGAGGACTGCAGAGTGACTGTGGATGCCTGTGTGTGTGTCTGTTCCCCATCCCCTGTGGGTGTGGTATCAGTCCCCTGAGGATGCTTGCGTGCATGTTTTGACTTTGTTTTGGGTGTTTCTGTGCTGCTCGTGTCTGTGTGTTTGGGTGATTGTGCAGGTGTGCATGTGCTTGGGACAGGTAGGGTGCCAGGAAGTGTGGATGGGGCAGAGGTAGGAGGAGTGAGGGACTGTTGGAGGAGGGACACTGCTGCTGTCAGGGAGGAGTCCATGGACTTATTGCTCCTCTGTAGGGCAGACATGCCCAATGAGATGCCCTCCATGAACGACACCAGCTGTGTCAACAGAGTGGTGTGTGCATGGAGGACACTCAGCATTGCTGTTTGCCCTACATGGAGCTGGCGAAGTAAGTACACAGACTCCTCACTCAGGGCAGCAGGGGACACAGGGGCAGGGGGTGCGGTGCCTGGCGCGAAGGAGACACACTCCCGAACACGGGAGCCTCCACGGACCTCTGGAATGGGAGCCAATGGGAGGGCGGTGGTGGTGGTGGTGGTGGTGGTGGTGGCGGGGCCAGCCATACTAGCTGGGGTGTGGTGGCTGCTGACACCCGCCTCCACAAGGGAGTCATCCTCCGAGCTGCTGTGGTCCTCAGCTGAGGTGGATGGTGCTGAGGACTCCTCGGTGTGGCTCCCCTCGCCCTCCGTGCCACTGGGTCCCTCTGACCACTCATCAGCTGCTGACCCAGTCTGGCTCTGCAGCTCCTCCTGGTCCGTGGAGCTGTCCCCTCCTGTGGCCGTGGATGTATCTGCAAACAATTAGGGAAACAGACAAACATCAGTCACCTGCACTGACCGCACACACCACAGTAAGTACAGCACATTACAGAGCAAGCCCTGGCATCCTTAGTTGAACATTGCCAAAAGTGCTCACACAGATTAGGAGAAGCCAATTGTCAGTCTGATGGTCAACCATGGCACTCACACCCCTCCTGGCCTTGCACCCATCTGTCTGGTGCCTGTCGGATGGTAATACCCCAGTGTGGACACATGCACCACCTACACAGTTGTTGGACATTGCAGAGAACACTGTAAAGTATGTGAACATGCACACATCACATCTCTTGCCACTGAGTCAGTACAGGTGTCCGGATAAAGGGATGGCCAGAGTCTAATTTGAAATGCATGTGATGCATACCAGCACCAGACACCATGATGCACCCATGTCCTGATAGTCAATGCCACAATGGGGTGCATGTTGCACATGTCACTCCCCTGCAGGATCACTCTTAGGAAGTTTAATGCCATGGCACAGGCATGCCTGCAAAGTCATACATCACTGTCTCCAGTCACATGGGCAGGGCAGCCAGCCAACAACAGTCTGCACTGTGTCACAATCCTAGGTCATGGGGAATGCAAGTTCTGTAGCTGACAAGTGCACATGTCCATCCTCCACAAACCACATAATCTGAACTCTTATTTGTCCACGTCATACCAATTGGACATATGGGAGACATGAAACACAACTCTCTGAACCTGAGCACCTCACAGTCTGCTGTGAATGAATTTCACAGTCGCATACACCAGTCTGCACAGTCAAGTGATCAAACACCTATATGTCACACAAGTATCGTCTCTCATGGTCATATCTCAGATGGCATGCTGAGCCCTAACCAATAAACATCCCAGTAGTCCTGACAACGAAGCCACAGCACAATGACACAGAGACAGACACCTGAGGGAACATTTCACTGAGCACAACGTGTCAGCTGATACACGGGAGTGGGAGTACAGAGTGTATTGTATGCCCTGGAGTAGGCATGACTGTCCTGCTCCACGTGAAATAGGGATGAGCCCTGGACAGTAGGCCGGTGGCTAAGCATGTGTGACACACTTGATATACATACTCCTGAGGCCCAAACATTGTTCCCACCCGCAGCATGGGGGTGTGCCAAATACCCCAGGCACATGTGGTGAGTTGGACCACATATCAAAGTTACACGCAGATTACATGTCAGAACTCAGGCATTGTGTAAGCAATTGACCCACCCATGAAGCCCACCACAAAGTTACGGGAACAAATGCTGTCCCCCTCCTTGAGCTAAGCAAAATGCAAGGACACAGTACCCAAGTGACACAATTTCCTGACTGTAAGGGCCACACCTGGGTATCAGATGAGGAGTGGGCATGTCAAAATTGAGGGACATGGGTCCTGGACCACAAGACTGATGTACTGTGGAAGTTTAACCAGGCCAGAGGAGGGCACATAGCATGTCAGACAAAGTTCACAGTGCAGACATGGACTCACCCCCTCCTTGCTGCTGTCTGGCCTTCAGCTGCCCATCCAGGTCAGGGAAGACCACCGCCAGGATCCTGAGCATGTGGGGGGTCAGGGTCCGGTGTCCGCCCCTCCTGCGAGGGGCAACAGCTTCAGCTGGACCCTTGTGATCCTCCGGGTCCAGCCCCGAAGGTCCTGCCACCTCTTTTGGCAGTTGCGGATCCGGCGCTTGTAGTCCCCCACGGATCTTACTGCCCGGGCGATGGTCAGCCAGATTTCCTGCTTCTGGTGGGCATCAACCTGTGAGGAGGACAAAGTGAAAAGGCCATTACTACACATGCAACATATCCGTGCATCACACAGTTGGATATACATGTCTCAATCACAGGGGCATATGATGTACACAGGCAGTGCAACTATGGCTATGAACAGTTTGCCAGCAGTTACTAAATGGTATCATTGCCTGGGAAGTAAAACCTTGTTGGAATGCACTGCTACTGCACTATACCTGTTCAGTGCATGTAACTACACACTTTGGGGGTGAGAACTACTCAGTGAGCATGCTAGCCAGTGGTGTGCACACTGTAAGTCTTGCTAGTCAGACAACATGCACATTTAGTAAGGCAGTGGGCAGCACACTCACCTGCTCCCCTGGTTTCCCATACAGCTTGCTGTACTGTGGAAGGAGGCTGTCCAGCAGGGCCTGGTTCTCCTCAGTGGTGAAGGCTGGGGCTCTCTCCACAGTACGTGCCATTGCAGTAGCCAGAGGATGCAGAGACAGCAGCAGTGTTGGTGGCAGATGTCGTCCTGGAGCATGTAGTGCAGGCAAGTGAGCTCTCAGGGGAACAGCCAGCATTATATGTGTGCTGCAGAGGCAGATACTGTCCCATGTGTCCAAAGTGATAGGTCCAAGTCGTTTGCATCTTCTGAATCTGGCCAATCAATGGAATTGCACCACTTATACACGCCCACAGCATCCTTCAAAAGTTAAACTTCATGACACCCATGAATTTGAAACATTGTTGTGGCTGGCCAACTGAATTCACTGCATCAGACTCGTTAAAGCTTCGAAAACGCATCCGTTGCCATGCCAGGCCCTAGCCAATGCGTGCGCACCGATCGGTCCATTGCGTTACAACGCATACCCGCTCACATCATATGCAATGGCCAATGCGTGCGCACCGATCGGTCCATTGCTGTACAACGCGTACCCGCTCACATCATATGCAATGGCCAATGCGTGCGCACCGATCGGTCCATTGCTGTACAACGCGTCCCTGTACAAGTCACTCGCATATGTCACCATGCTTGTCACTGGTGAACGTATGCCAGCCACATTTACTTGCCAGGGACTCAGGGGCACACCTACAACACCACAGCCTGTCCACACTGTATCCTAAGGCATGTAAGGCTGCATTACCTTTTCTGTGTATGGGGGTCAACATGTGGTTTTTGGGTGGCACTTGGGGGCAGCCACTCCCAGGCTGTGCACGTGTTCATGGGGACAGAATCCTTTGTGTGTTGTGCACATGACCACTGTGATGTGCAACTGTTCATTTCAGAGCATGTGGCATGGTCACATTTCCAGGTTGTGTATGTGTATGTCATGTCACATACCCCCTGAGTCCCATGTGGGAAGGTATGTACGTCACAGGGTGACCCATTGCCACAATAGTGATGGCCCTCCACAGTCTGTGTGCATGTTGTGTTTACAATGTCTCTGATTCCATGTGCACAATGGGAGACAGTCTCCACATCCACGTTGTTTGTGCATGGACTTTGATGTTGTGCGTGTGTGTGTGTCACAGACGTCCATGTCTGTCCTGCAGAGGCAACAGGGACCACTACCTGTGGGGGTCATGGTTGTTTTGCTGTGGTGTATTCATGATACGCCATGTCATGCCAGTGTCCATGTGGCAATACAGGGTCCCTGGGAATCTACCTGTCAATGAGCTGTGATGCCTGGGGCACATCTGTCCTCACATGTCACTGTGGTGTGTGTTTGGAACGTGACAGCAGTACATGGGTACTGTGACACAGCCTAATGATATCCCATAGCACAACCTGGAACTTGTTGTCAACACATGTTGAACTGTGATGTTAGATGTTGGCCATGTAGGTGCCATACATGTCCTTACAGAACGGCACACACATCAGGTACTTGTGTCTTGTAATGATGTATCATGTGATATTGAGTATGGTCTATGCCACATATGTGGGGTGACTGACAATCTTTCTTTCTTCACCTATGCACTGCAGGGCACCAGCTGTCCATAGACCATTCCCTGACCTTGCAACAATGGTTGAACGTGACTTCATCCGACGGTACCGCTTCAACAGGCCGCTGATTGAGAAATTGGCGGTGTGGTTGGCCCCACATTTGGAACCTGGCCGGCCATACCCTACAGCGCTGACCCCCAAGGTGAAGGTGATGGCAGCCCTACACTTCTTTGCCACCGGTACCTTTCAACACACTGTGGCGTCTGCTGGTGGGATGTCACAGACCATGTTCAGCCGTGTGCTACGCGATGTTTTGGAGGCAATGTTGAGATACCTGAACCAGTACATCTATTTCCCTAAACGTCAACAACTCACTGACGTCAAGAGTGACTTCTATGCCCTGGGGAGGATGCTGCATGTCATTGGCTCCATTGATGGGACACATGTGACTTTGGTACCACCACAGGCACATGAGCAGGCATACAGGAACAGGAAACATTACCATTCGGTCAATGCTCTGGTGGTATGTCTTGCAGATATGAGCATCTCACACGTGTGTGCCCGTTTCCCCGGTTCTGCACACGATGCCTACGTGATGAGGAGTAGTCGCATCCCGAGGATGATGTCACAGATGCAGAACCAGCGTGCCTGGCTTGTCGGTGTGTACTGACTTTGTACCATTGTGTGTGTTCTGCAATGTTGTATTCCACCCTCTTTTCCAACTCAGCTAATGTGCAATTGTCTGTATGTAGGTGACTAGGGATACCCCAACATGCCGTGGTTGCTGACACCCCTCAGGAACCCTGTGACACCAGCCCAGATGCGCTACAATGAGGCACATGGTCGGACCAGGAGAGTGATCGAGCGGACATTTGGTCTCCTGAAGAGCCGCTTTCGCTGCCTAGACAAGACAGGAGGGGCCCTCCCATATGCACCAGCAAAAGTGTGCAAGATTGTCATTGTCTGCTGCATGCTACACAACCTGGCAGTGCGGAAGGAGTTGCCTCTCATCCTGGATGACGATGACCAACATCCGCCACCTGTGGAGGATCCTGGCCTGGGCCACGATGCCAGTGATGATGATGATGTTGAGGGTGATGTCCGCACACAGCTCATCACCAACTTCTTCAGCTGAATGTGAGTATCCAGAGATGTCATGTCAATGATGTGAGTTTGCGTGATATGTGTTGGTGGTGCTCTGGTGCTGTTTGAGTGTGGCCATGTGCTACTTGACTGGAAGCATGCAGCGATGTGTCCTTACAGGTAGTCTGTACCCCCCAACAGTGTTGACATGCTAACTTGGTTTTCTGTAAGTATCTTGTGACATGTATTGGGCATGAGTATTGCAGTTCTGTCCTGTTCTTCAGTGCTTTTGACTGTGTGTCATGTCTGTCCTTCACGGGGTACTTTCAGAGTTGTTTGGTCAACTGTGATACCCCGACACCATGATTCATCTTATAGGGTGGAAGCAGTCGTTTCCCTACAGGTGATGTGCCACACACCCCTGGACTTTATTTCTTCTACACTTGTTGACTGTGTGGCCACTGCCACGTAGGATTACCTTGCATCTGTAGTGGAAACAACATGTTGCAAATGTGTAATAAACCTGTGCTTCACTTTGGTATGTGCGTTGTCTGTGGTCACACATCTGACTGACATGTGCTTACTGCACCTGTGGGCTAGTTAACACAGACTGTGAATAGGTGTGGTGTCTGTGAATTCCACTGTATTTCCTGGCAACATCAGTGAAGGGGATGAGTCAGATGGCCCTGGTGTGTATGTGTTGTGTAGCCCTAGTGGTGTGTCTCCCTCATATGTGTCACGTCGCCATGACTCACATGACGGTGTTGAACTTGCTGTAGCAGTTAGCATGCACAGTGTCATTTAGCAGATCATCATCTCCATGACAGAAACCACGTTGGAATCACAACAGAGGCAAGTATGGTGTATTAGTGAGTTTATTTACATACATGTGTGAGGATAGTGCACAGGATGGTGGGTGCTGTACATTGGGATTGGAATCCAAAGTTCCCAGATGAGTTGGAAGTCTTGGTAGCAGAAATGTCCTGAGTAAAGTCCACAGTCATCTGATACATTGGGCCAACTTAAACTCCCCATGTCATGTGGGAGAGTTGGGTTGCATTCGACAGGGTGAACAGTTTGCACACAAAGGACAATTTCCAGAACAGGTGTTGGGTTCCTGGGGGATGTACATGGCCATCGGCCTCTCAGTTTTCCTTCCTCGGACGACCCCTCTTCTTTCGGGGGGGACCCTCACGTGCAGGCTGCTGCGGTGCAGAGGACTCTCCGCCAGAGTCATTCTCCCTCCCTGTGGCAGTTGCAGTTGTTTAAGCACCAGATGTTGTGGGCACACAGGGAGGTGTGGCCATGTTGGTGCTAATCTGGCGGAGGCATGTCAATATGTCCCAATGCACCGCTGTCAGTTCTTGCAATGTGTCCCACTTGGACTCCATGCGAGACATGTGTGTCTCCACACGGGACATGTGTGAGTCCAAGCGGGCATGATGGGCAGCCTGCTGCTGTTGAATGTCCTTGAGGATCCCCACTACCTGGCTGACCTCTCCGGTGCTATTCTGGTACGCATCAGCAATGCATACCAGTTGTGGGTCATCATGCAGTCCAGACCCCTCTGCAAACAGCGACCTATGTCTACCACCCCTGGCGACGCGTGGGGGACCTGCGGTGGCACGCACAGGTGACCCTAGGCCCCCTTGGGGGTTGTTACTGGGGATGTTGTCCATTGCTCCGGGGTCCCTGTGCTGTTGTCATTGGTGGTCCTTGGCCTGTCCGTGTCAGCGGGGGTGGTCTGTGTGTTGGCAGTTGTTGGAGGAGTGGGTGCAGGGGGTGCAGATGTTGGTCCTGCTGGTGCTGCATGATGACTCACACTGGAGGTGCCAGGTAGGTCTTCGCCATCCGAGGAGGGCAGAGGCTGTTCCACACCAGTGAGCTCAGTGTCCCCCGGAGCCTGATACAGGGACTCCTCATCGTCTGCTGCTGTGTCCCCATCATCACCTTTTTTGGAAGAGACACACAATGTATGTTATGTTTCTACAGGCATCAATGGTTCACACACCTGACAGTTGTGACTGTACCTCGGGATGCGGGCCTGTACATTGCATTGTCCTACGTTGTCACAGTCAGAGGTTGATATTGGTGTAGCACATTGTCCTGCCAACCTGAAGCTTTTCAATGTGAATGTTGAGGTGTGTGCATGGCCAGCATTGGTGGTATTTGGTGGACATCCGGCCCTCCTTCTCCCCCCAGCCCAGTTATCCCAGCATGAAGCATGCCACCCTTGCAGTGTGTGCAGGTTGACTCTCAGGATGTCAGTCAGTGGTGTCCTGCTGTTGGTTGGTGCCCAGTTCCCAGCAGGGGCTTGTGCTCCCCACAGCAGTACCCAGTGTCAGCCATCTTGTCAGTTCTTTTCCACACCCTGTGATGTGAGCATGGTTCAGAGTGGTGTTGATGGGCCAATTGTGAGGGTGACCAATATCTGTGACTACAACTCCCATCATGCTATTACCTACACCCCCTTCCCAGCATGCCCATACTTCCTTCCTTTTGACTCTGCTTCCCTGTGGGGTAGTGTGCCTGTGCTGACAGGATGGCTGACAGTGTTGTCCTGGCGTTTGTTTGGCTACAAGTCCCAAGGGTGTCCCTGTGCTTCACACAGCATAACCCAGGGTGGTGGTTCTTTGTGGGATATTTAATTAGAGTGTGAGGCATTGCATTCTCCCTGGTGAGTTATGTGGAGTTTGTGTTAAGGGGGTGTGTGAGAAAAGCTGCTTGTAACTATGGTCAGAGCTGTCAGTCCTCCTTCACACCCAGCCAGATATCCCACCATGGAACGTGCTTCCATTGCAGGGAGTGCAAGTTGGCTTTCAGGATGTCAGTCAGTGGTGTCTTGCTGTTGGTTGGTGCACAGTTCCCAGCAGGGGCTTGTGCTCCCCACAGCAGTACCCAGTGTCAGCCATCTTGTCAGTTCTTTTCCACTCCCTGTGATGTGAGCATGGTTCAGAGTGGTGTTGATGGGCCAATTGTGAGGGTGACCAATATCTGTGACTACAACTCCCATCATGCTATTGCCTACACCCCCTTCCCAGCATGCCCATACTTCCTTCCTTTTGAGTCGACTTCACTGTGTGTGAGTGTGACAGCAATGGCAAGATGGCTGACAGTGTGGTCCTGTTGTTTGTTGGTGCCCAGTTCCCAGCAGGGCCTTGTGCTCCCCACAGCTGTGGCCAGTGTCAGACATCTTTGAAGTGGCATTTCACTCCCTGTGAGGTGTGCATGCTTCAGTGTGAGCTTGCTGGGCCATGCGAGTGGGGGATGTTGAGCTGTGACTACCACTCCCATCATGCTATTGCCTACACCCCCTTCCCAACATGCCCATACTTCCTTCCTTTTGACTCTGCTTCCCTGTGGGGTAGTGTGCCTGTGCTGACAGGATGGCTGACAGTGTTGTCCTGGCGTTTGTTTTGCTACAAGTCCCAAAAGTGTCCCTGTGCTTCACACGGCATAACCCAGTGTGGTTGTTCTTTGTGGGATATTTAATTACAGTGTGAGGCATTGCATTCTCCCAGGTGAGTTGTGTGGAGTTTGTGTTAAGGGGGTGTGTGAGAAAAGCTGCTGGTGACTATGGTCAGAGCTGTCAGTCCTCCTTCCCACCCAGCCAGATATCCCACCATGGAACGTGCTTCCATTGCAGGGAGTGCAAGTTGGCTTTCAAGATGGCAGTCAGTGGTGTCCTGCTGTTGGTTGTTGCACAGTTCCCAGCAGGGCCTTGTGCTCCCCACAGCAGTACCCAGTGTCAGCCATCTTGTCAGTTGTTTTCCACTCCCTGTGATGTGAGCATGGTTCAGAGTGGTGTTGATGGGCCAATTGTGAGGGTGACCAATATCTGTGACTACAACTCCCATCATGCTATTGGCTACACTGACTTCACCAGCATACACAGAATTCCTTCCTTTCAGTGAGCTTCCCTGTGAGGTGGTGTTCTAGTGGTGGCAAAATATCTGAATGTGTTTGTTGGTTAGATTTGTGCCACTGCCTTGCTGTATTTGTTGTTAGGTTTGTACATGTCATGACACAGTTACATATCACTATGAGATGGCATGTATTGTGTCTATCTAACTAACAGACACATCTTGGGGTGATTATCTTTTGGTTGCTGTGGATGTGCATGGTTTGACTATCCCCTTGACAGTGATGTGTGTGTATTGTCACACAATATTGTGTATATTTGTTGTGTACTCACCAGGCTCTGGGATGTTTGATAGTCCATATACGCTCACTGGTGGTAGGATGGCCCGCACCTTCTCCTCCCAGGGCCTGGGGTATAGTGGTTTGGCAGGAGGGCCACTGCCGGTGCGCTGACTCAAGACGTAATCAAGACGTAATCCTTCTTTAGTAGATCCTTGACCCTCCTGTGCACATCATACCACTTGTTCTGGATGTCTTCCTTTGGGCGCAAACATGGTGATTATGCGTTCACCCTGTCGACAATCCTCTCCCACATCTTGGTTTTCTGCGACATGGGGGTCTGTTGGACCAATGTACCAAACAACTGTGGCTCTACCCTGAGGATCTCATCTACCAGGACTTCCAATTCACTGTCTAGGAACTTTGGATTCTTCTTTGGGGGCATGGTGATGGGTGGTGGTGGTGATTGATGTGTGTGTGTGTGTGTGCAAGTGAGGGTGTGAGTGTAGGTTTTGCTGGGTGTATGTGAGGTTGCTATTTGTTGAGGTGCTAATGGTGTGTGGCTTGTGTGATGGATGAGCTGTGAGTGTGTCTGTGGTTGCTGTCTGATGGTGTTCTGTGCTGGCAGGTCAGTTGAATTTGCAAAGGATCATGGTAGGGATTTGTGGCCTTTATATGGGTGGAGTTGTGGGTGTGTCTTTGTTCCATGTTCCCCCCAGTATTTATTGGCTTTGTAATTGCTTGTTTGGCCCTTTTTTTTGTATTTTTTCCTTTGTATTTTTTGTGCATGTAGGAGACGTTCTTCTGACCGAGTAGGACGCTGCAGTTGTCTCGTGCGAGCTTCTCCGAGTCGTTCACGCTGTGTTTCTGCTAGGTTTCATGTGCGACGTACGCATCGGTCGCGGAGTATTGGGTTGCTTCGGCTGGGTTTTGTATGCGTGTCAGTCGTACGGCTTGGGCTCCGTGCGACTCGGTCTGGTTTTCCACGCATTGCATCGTACTGCGCGGGTCGGAGTTCGCGGGTACGTTTCGGTCGGGTTCATTCCTGGTGTGTGTCATCGGTTCGATTCGCGTGGTTTCCCGGCCGGATAGCTGGTTTCCGTGCGGTTCGGTCGTTCGGCTTGTGTTCCGTAATAGTCGGTCGTGATTCACATGCATTTCATCGTACTACGCAGGTCAGGCAGCGCCGGTACGTGTCGGTCGGACTATATTCCCGTACCGAGTCGGTCGGTATGTTTTCCGGCCCGAATCAGAATCGGCCCCAAAGTGTCTGATTTGTTTTTTTCACTAGAAAATCCTTTAAAAGAAAAAAATCTATTAGTTTTAATCTGATGGCATTCTGGCTTAATTCTTTGCAGCCAGTCAGTGCTTCTATGTGTGGGTAAAACTTGGCCTTGAGACTAATCACATCAAAAATTCCAATGGCCCTAGGGGACCAGCAATGTACAACTGGGTCACTATCTAAACAAGTGTTTGCACAGAGCATTGTTTACACTTTGTCTTTTTTTTTCTTTCTTGATATAGCTACTCCTGCTGGTCCAACACCATCTTGGCAGGAGATAGCAGCCCAGCTGAGGCAGCACTGGATGGAGGCTATCGAGACCAAATATTGTTGGCTGGTGGCTCTGGAAGAGGAGGAGGTGGTGGGGTGGGATATCTGCCACTGCCCCTGGCCCCAGTTCCTCCAGCAAGCCGCCAGCACCTCCTTCCTAGCCACAACATCACCAGTGCTGCCAGCAGCTGGGATCTGTCTGAACCACCACTACTGCCCCCAAGTACCCTTACAGCTTCCAATGCTGCATGCTTCAAGAGCTGGCACTGTTTCGCCAGCAGGTGGCAAGCATTTGCCAGGAGTTGGGAAGCCTTTGGACCCACATGGATTATGCCAGATGAAGCCCTTGTATTTTTTTTTGCTTTGGTGGGATGGACTTTTGTTGTGGGTTGAGAGAGTGGGAATTGGGAAGGGAATGGGATGTTGTGTTGGACTTTTCTTTGGGCATTTTGGACATTGGTTGGCAACGGTGTGATTTGTTTGGGGAGAGGGGTGGGCCTGTTATGGGTGGAGAGGGTGGGTTTTAATAATATTGTTAAGAAAAATTAAAGGGAAAAATAAATCTATTACTTTCACTTTTACTTTGCACTGCTGCCTTTTAGTGCAGCCTGTTCTTTTAACCTACTCATCAAAGTGTATACCAGTTAATTATACCCATGTCCTACTATTCTCTATAACTATATTGACCACTAGGGAGGTATTCTGCCATTGCTATGCCTATATTGCCAACAACAACCTAGATAAACAACATCTTATTCTTAATCTTCAGTAGAAGTTAGTTACTAACTAAACTAGTTCTCTTCATTCATAGTTCTCTCACCTGAATAGATGAAGCAATGGCTGCTACCTCTCTCAATCTTCTAAAACCTTACTGCAGGGTCTCGCAAGGTGCATTCTTAATAATGGTGGTAGTAGTAGCAGGCTAGCGTGCCTACAGGGAAGGCATCACAAGCGAGGTCCCACTCCAATCCCACTTAGGCGAACTCCAACTGTAGGATTAATCAAAAGGATTATCTATCACAAGCAACTAGATTGAAAGAAAACACAGAGTTAGTGGGTTATATTTATTTCATAACTTTACAAAACTTGAGACCAGACTACCACCGTGATACAAAGACCTGATATTATAACAAAAACAAGCAATAGAAACTTCTTCTGAGCAATGGGTAGCTAGTTTTTAAACTAAACTACGAAATTATCGAGTCAGGAGAAGTGGACTCAGAGTTGGGAGTGGACAAGACTAAGCATTTAGGCAACACAAGGCCTGAATGGCAATGTTGACAAATGATGTGATATATTTAAATTATGGATCTCTTTTATGTGTGGGTGGGTAATTGGGTCTGGTGTGGGCTTTTCTCAGGTAATAGAAGATCCAGCAGTAAGTTTGGTGTCACTTTCACCACATCCCCCACCAAGTATGTGATCCATTTATGATGTAAATTAAGTCACACTTCAATAAATCACACAGCCTGAGGGAAGAGGGTTAGGGGTTTGATGAATGGATGGGAAAGGGGAGTTGGGGAAATGTGTGACAAAGGCAAACACTAGACAACAACAATATTCATCAGGGCCATGAGCAGCACATCATCATCATCAATCTGTTGAGGAAGGAAAGTACAATTAAATGCATTGTAAATAGTCCTTTGGTCCCAGAGACCCAAGTTATTATATATCTAAATGTTCTGTCATCTAGGTTTGAAAAATACAAATTTATGGAGGCGTCAACCCACACAGTTCTAAAAATTATGATTGTTAAAAGAAAAATTATACAGTATAAATTCAAAATTGGGCAGTACATCTGCATTCTTCTTGGAATGTCTGTCTTGTGGGGTGCCTGGCTGAGCCAGACCGGTAAGGTAAGCAGGAGTATTATGGAGATTTTGCCTATCATGCAGGAGAAGAGAAGGCCTGCATATTGTAAAACAGAAATTATATTGTAGTGTTAAGGAGAAGGACAGAAGGTAAGCTTCATGAGAAGTGGACCAAGACGCAGAGACAGAGCTGCTGCAATATTTCATTATGACTCATGTGCGATTAACTGAGAAGTGAGAGCAATTTTGCAACCAATCCCAGACAAGTTGCTGCATGTACCTGACTGATCAGTCTCTCAACTGTCATCATAACATTTAGGAGAGTGTGTGCATCATGTGATGATGTGACATCACATGTCCGTCTCCAGTTACAACAGGCCCCTGACCACAACCACATAATAGGGGAATTTAACATTTGAGCCAGCACACACACTCAGCAGCATTTCCCAAATCTATGCACCTCTCTCCACTCCACAGAGCTGAGTAGGACTCTTAGAGTCATTATAATGTTGGTTTCCCTTTGAAGTCAATAACTTCCTTCTTCTGGCTGTTGAGGCTCCGAGTAATGAATCAGTTGACTCCGTCCCAACCCAAATGAGATTGAGAGAGATAGACCTGTACTGCACTGCTGCTGGTGAACAAGAAGAGAAAAAGAACTTGTGTATTTTGTGTAGATTTGTGTTTGTAACTTAACTGACTGGATTGGTCTCTACAGAACCAGAACAAAACATTCAGCAAGGAGTGAACTCTGAAAGAAAATTGCGCTAAGTGTGGAGGTGCCAATAACCTTCAGGAAAAATGACCCATAAAGCCCCAAGCATTGCAAGTCATCAAAATCAAGTTTACAAATTACAAATTAGTTGAACACTCTCCTTCGCTGTCTACCACCACATGAATCATTAATCATTACTCACAATCACTCATTGGTGCAATAGTTACTTGTTCCAATATAAACACGGTGGCACACAATTGTATCTCCTCTTTTGATGGAAGCAACACATTGACAGTCTTGTAAATCACAAACTCTTTACTGGATGCAGCCCTGCTAGGGTGTAAAACAAAGAAGGAAAGGCATGGGACGGAGGCAGACATTATCTCCACTGTCTTTGAAGGGAATGCGGAGGCTTCTTCGCTGCATACTGGTCCAACTTCAATCCGGCCATAAATGTGCCTAAAATGGTGGGGCTGCATAAATCAGACACAAACAAAATATATAATGTTTCTCTAGCTATATCCATTAAAAAAAAATTGGCAAAGCAGTTCAATGAAAAATAATTTAAAAGTTCTATGGTTGCCTACTCAGTCAGGGAAGTAGAGTTTGTCCTCAAACTCAGGTGGTTCACCCAGAAGTTGGTCAGCTCACACACTTGAGTCTGATAAATTGCCCTCCTTCTCTTCCTGTGATATTTCAGGAATAGTGTAATTGTGTGGGTTGAAGGGTTCGTTTTGATCATAGTCAATCTCTCAACATTTTGAGGCGGGAGACTGGTCCTTCTCACTGTGTCAACTGCTCTAGCTGCACTGAACACATGCTCAGCAGACACACTGTTATCGGACAACCAGATACTTTATTGCCAGACTACTGAGCTCTGGCCATTGGCGTATCTTGAAACCACTAATAAGAAGAGGGACTGCATGAACAATAAATGAATGCTAGTAAAAATTATTATCGAGGGAATCACACAAAAATGTTAAAACTGCCCTCACACACAGAAATCTGTGTCATGCTTCATCATAGGGCCTGCTAACGACACCCCCGTGCCGACCAACGCTGAGGGTGGAGCAATAGGGAAGGGGAAGACAATACAACACAGAATAGAACGTGGCAAAAAGACAAAGGGATCAAAAAGTGAAAATAAAAGCATAAACAGTGAGTTAAAACTGGCTACAGGGAGTCCCTAATCTTAATTTAATATCGGGTACCCTGTCCAGAAGTATTTAAACGGTCACAACAGGACCTGTGGATGGTAGTATGGTAAACCTATGATGAGTCACCATCCCTCCACTATGCAAAAAATGTCGACATGTTTCAGCCGGAGTGGTCAAATTGCCCGGCTTTCATCAGGACTTCACTATTGTATGACCCCACGGTTCTCACCCAAACCACCAAAAGTCAAAGATGGAGGGAAAAACGTTTCTGTTGGGTAACTTACTCCAAACACATGCAAATAGAGCGTCTTGCTCTCCACAGTGGAACCTGCAAGGAACCAAATAAAAACTAGTAAAAACAAGACAGTGCTGTGCTCATTGTGTTATACAGAAAAACATCCAGTGATGTGTGACCCCTCTATAATAAAATTAAATTAAATGTAATGTAATGAAAGCATTCATGATAGGGCGCGACACACGGCCAGCTCCAAGTCATAACAATCTGTTGACTGAGCCCTGCCAAGTTCTTACATATCTGCATTAAAGCCCTGTTAGATGCGCTCAATTCGCATATAGAAACTGGTACCAGAGTAGTTCTGGTCCAGTACATACAGATTAAAAATCCAAAAAAAGAAGTAAGAAAGAGGAAACATCAAACATTCTGTGAGGCTTACCGAGTTTACTTATAATCTAAACTTGAACTGGCGGGGAGAGAGGACAGCTCCCTATAGTCACACTCTGTTGGGAATGCAATATAAAAGGAAGAAAAAAATACTATTAAGCAATACAAAGTGGCGTTATTTCCAAGTTAGAAACATACCCTACGACAAATCTCGGAAAAGGCAGTAGAAAGGAGCGGTTAAATAATCGTGAGAGGGAATGAAAATGCGTGGGCCAGCTGTATCCCATCAAGCATTTACCGAAACCCCTCGTATGGGTGGAACAAGGTTAACAAATAAAATCCTGCTCAAGTGCTCAACCACCCCACAGAACTCCACCAAGGAAATAAATGAACCCTCAGCAAAAAGTGGCCCGACCCCGAGTGTATGAAAACAATCCCACTCATGGGACTAACGCCTCATGATCTACCCCTTACTTCGTCAAGGTAAGCTGTGGCCAAATCGCTCGTCTCTACCACCGCCGTGTAGGTTGGGGAAGACGCCAAACCCCGGTTCTCTTAAAACGCGCAGCCACGCCCCAAGTGACATCATTATGGGTGCGACCGCCGTCATGTGTTCAAAAAGGAAAGGGACGGATTCTGTGAGACACTAGAGCGGGGAGTCGACTTCCATGTTGGTAGTGAGGAAACGCGAGTCCCTCAGTGGTCGAATAATTACCACATCTCCAGTGACAGCGCATATATATGCGTATGCACACAGAAGGCAGAATGGAAAGCAAAATTTAGCCAAATTCACTCAAAACCCAACGGTGTACAGATATATATGTAAAAAAATATATATGTACACATACATATATACATCGCTATGCGTCTTGTCCAAACATAAGAGGAAAATAAAATATAGCAATTGGCTTCAGTGGAATCATTTTAGGAGGGGGGAGAAAAGGGGGAAAGGGGAAGGGATTTTAATACACAGTAAATAATACGTGTAGACTACAGCTATAATGTACCCTAGATAAAATCATTGGCGTATCTTCTCATACCAATAGACCAATGGGTTTTGATCCACACAGTCCTCTTTTGGGTCATCTAGATAGTCCTGGAACATCCTTTGAATGGTCATTGGTACTGCCACTTGTTTGACCTCTTTTGCCTTCGCCTCTGCACTTGACTTAAGCCCTGCCACTTGAAGCCAAGCCAATGCCAAGGTTGGATCTGATTCATATGTTCATGTTGTTGTTGGTGCCGGTGTTTTTGTTACTGGTGTTGGCTGCTGTGAGACAACAGCACTGCCCTCTCTGGAAGTTGAAGGCTGCACCCCAAAACGTCTGCCTAGGACTCTAATTTCCATCAGTTCTTCTTCCAGGTCTCTCGCTTGATCAACAATCTACGTCTTGTATACTGAAACATCCATTTCTGAAAAAGGAAGGAAAGTGATCAGTATTTGTTTATATGGTGGATCAAGTAATGTGGCACAGATATACTCTTTGGATGACACAATGTCTCTTT
Organism: Calotriton arnoldi; assembly: GCA_963921515.1. Classification (NCBI taxonomy): domain Eukaryota; kingdom Metazoa; phylum Chordata; class Amphibia; order Caudata; family Salamandridae; genus Calotriton; species Calotriton arnoldi. The sequence goes on along the minus strand of CAWUFW010016612.1, from coordinate 210,134 downwards.
GCAGCCTCGGATTATCAGCCAAGTGAAGGATTAAGCTCTCAAACAAGCCATGCACTTCTCTATTGCTGTCACACCTGCGCACCTTTATGACACCTTTTTCAACTGGTCCTGTAGCAGATGCAACAAAGGGATAGCTTGTCTCATCATACTGTCCTCCTTGCTGACTTCCCTATAAAAACTTCAAAAGGAAGTAGCATCTGTGTCAGGCATTTGACTATACCCAACTTGTCCACCTCCATGTTCATGCTTTTACACAGTTGCATACCCTCCTCTTTGAGCGACATAGTCATTGATCAGTTTGTACTGTTCAAACAGACATTGCAACATGTAATAGGTAGCATTCCAACATGTTGACACCTCCTTATGAAGGCTTTAACTGGAATGCCAATAGCACGCTGAATGATCCTCAACTGCTTACGGGCTTTAAAAGAATAGCTGAAATGAGTGCAGATACTTCTGCTGTTGGTCAGTATGTTGCTGAATATGTCCTCCTTTTTTAGAAGTACCTGCACAATCGGGGGAATGCAATGAGCCAAACCCAAGACCCTGAAATAGCCACCATCTGTAATGGCCTTAACTATATGACTACCATTGTCCTTGGCAACAATTCCAATTCTGAGACCTCAGGGTCATAGCCATTCCATCACCTTGCCATTAAAGTCTTTTAAGATGTTTGCAGTTTAAAAGTTTCTTCAGCGCTGAGCCCTGTAGATAGCTGTTGCCTAACCCCCACAAAAGAGATCCAGTGTGCAGTGATACACATATAATCAGTGGCTTGACAACTGGTACACATGTCTGTTGTCAGGTGGATTGTGTGAACAGCACTCTGTTGCAAAGCTCGTCTAACCAATTGCAGCACATTGTGATGGAGTGCTCGAAAAGCAACAATGGCAAAATAGGTCCAGCTGGGAACCTTCTATTTTGGGCAGATGGCAGCCACAAATTCTAACAATCGCACTCCTTCCACAAAAGAAAAATGGAGAAGGTCCAGTGCTAACATTTTAGTCAGCTTCCGATTGTACCAATGTGCAGCTGGGTGGTGGTGCTTGTAGGGCCCCTCTTACCTAAACATGCCCACGATAGTGGGCTGGAATCTTTTCTTTTCTGGTGCCATGTTATGCAGGTGACTTCCAGAGAGAAGAACCAGGAGGTGCTAGACTCAATGTACATCTTGGGACAGTCACTGTATGCTGTGGTGTCTCCATCTGACTCTTGTGCCATTTCAAGGTTGCTGAGGTGGGTGATACTGGCACACTGCTGGGGACAGGGCTGCTTAGTGTAAAGCTGTCACACTCTCTTTCTTCATCACCTTCTCCTCCCACTGGGATCGGAGCTGATTCCACTCTCTTACCACCACTGCCACCTGAATCAATATTTTTAAACTGCGCCTCCCACCGGATTGTGTGGTGTTTTTTCATATGGGTCGCTTGGCCTCCAGTACCATAGTGTGAACCAGGCTTACCTTGATGAATGCTTGCATGGAAAATGGAACATATTGCAATGTTATCCTCTTGCTTGCTAATAGTAAAGAAGTCCCAAACTGGGGAAAACATTCTTAGTATACCACTTCCAATGCCTGAAAAAGAATTGGAAGTCGGTGGGTATGTCATCGATTGCCTCTCTGCAGTGCATACTTTAACTGAGGTAGTGGTGGATGCAGGTCTCAGCAGGGGCCTTACAGATATGGAAGCTGGTGGTGATGGTGGTGGACCCAGTGCCACATCACTTGGAGAAAATTGAATAGCAGGGGCAATGTCAGTGTCCTCTGAGCCAGCTTTCATGACAATGACTGGCTCGTCTTCCTTATCCCTCATGTCCAGATCTTCAGATGGGGGCTTGGAGAAGATGGTGGTGTATCCTTCCTTTTTCTTGATGGATTTGTGGGAGCCAATGGTTCAAGAAGAGGTACATCTTGCTCAGCAGGAAGCTCAACCTCCTAATCTGCTCCTACTTCAGAATCAATCAATCAATCAGGGAATTGTAAGCGCGCTACTCACCCGTGAGGGTCTCAAGGCGCTGAGGGGGGTCCGCAGATCTCTTAGTCGAAGAGCCAGGTCTTGAGGGCCTTCCTGAAGGTGCTCAGGGAGGGGGCGCGTCTGATGTCTGCCGGTAGTTCGTTCCAGGTTTTGGCTGCAATGTGAGAGAAGGATGTTCCGCCTGCTCTGACTCTGTGGATGCGCGGGGTTTCGGCTAGTGTGAGGTTGGAGGATCCGAGGTTCCTTTTGGGTACGTGGAAGTTGATTCTGTCGTTGAGGTATTTGGGTCCGTTGTTGTGTAGGCATTTGTAGGCGTGATTGAGGATTTTGAAGGTGACTCTTTTCTCCACGGGGAGCCAATGGAGTCTTCGTAGGTGTTGGCTGATATGTTCGTGCCGGGGGATGCCGAGGTCGAGTCTGGCGGCGGTGTTCTGTATTGTCTGGAGTTTGCGGAGTAGGGACTTGTTGATGCCAGCGTAGAGCACGTTCCCATAGTCCAGTCTGCTGGTGATGAGTGCGAGGGTGACTGTCTTCCTTGACTCAGGGGGATCCATTTGAAGGTCTTGCGGAGGATGTTGAAACAGCTGGATGTGACGGCGTTGACCTGTCGGTTCATGGTGAGTGATGAGTCGAGTACGATGCCGAGGTTTTTGGCGTGGTCTGAAGGGGTAGGTGGGCTTCCGAGGGAGGTCGGCCACCAGGTGCTGTCCCAAGCTGAGGGGGTGGTTCCAAGGATGAGGACTTCTGTCTTCTCAGCATTGAGCTTCAGGCAGCTGTTGGTCATCCAGGCTGCGACGTCTTGCATTCCTTTCTGGAAGTTGAGTTTGGCGGTGGCGGGGTCTTTGGTGAGGGGAGGATGAGCTGGGTGTCGTCGGCGTAGGATACGATGTTGAGGCTGTGTTGTCATACGATGGCTGCGAGGGGGCCATGTAGATGTCGGGCTCAGTGAACAAAGCAAACAAGCAAGAAAAACATTTATTGAAACATGGCATTTTTGCAGTTTGTATTGTTCATAGTACAGACAATATAATTTAGTGTAGTGACTTATTATCCTAACTAATTAACAACAATTGTGTATCCATTCCAAAGGTCAAACCACACCACCATAACATAATATTTCATTTTCAACCAGGATAAAAGCATACATATGTAACTGTTCTCTTTATGTGCATCTAAGGAGAGAAACCTCTGGCAGTCAGGGAGGTGCAGGGGAAAATGGAATAATCCTTAAAAATGAATGCTGATGTGCGCCTATGGCAGGCAGGGGTCCAGGGAAAATGAGTAATGACAATCATTAAAAAATGAATGCTGGTGTGCGGCAGCAGGTGCCTATGTCAGGTAGGGGGTGGATGGAGGGAAAATGTAAAAAAAAAAATACAAAAACGGTTTACATTTAAAAAAATAATTAAAAAAATTAGTTAAAGTTTTTTAAAAGGAATACAAATAGAAATAAATATTAATTGCTGGTGTTGTAGGGGACTATGAGAAACCAATTGGGAGGCATGGAGGTGCAGTGTAAAAATATGGAAATAAATGCATATAATATTATACACTATTCATATACTACAATGATCATCAAGCATATCAAACTGATGTTAGGGAAAAATAAAAAAAATGAACAAAAACAAAATGGCATAGCCCCCTCATATCAATCTTCCTAGAAAGCAGCTTTGAAAACTGGAAAAAAAGGATTTACACAGTGGCTGGCTGCACAAAATGGCTGCCAGATACATGGTCAACCAACAACAACAAGCAAGAAAACATGGACAACAAAAACACATGTAGCCTGTGGCAAAAGCACACTGGCGGGCTACACAAAATGGCCTCTGGCCACATGGTCAAACAACAACAGCAAGCAAGCAAGGAGGCATGGCCACCACAACAAAGAACTCATGCTGGCCTATGGCAAAAGCCCATAGTGAAATCTTTCTTTGACTTAATAGTCTTACCTATTTACCCTCAGAGGGAAATCGTTCTTTGACTATGGCAAAAGCATACCGGCTGGCTACACAAATTGTCCACCAGACACATGGTCAAACAACAACAAAAAGCAAGAATGCATGGACAACAAAGAACACTTGCAGGCCTATGACAAAAGCACACTGGCTGGCTACACAAATTGGCCACAGGAAACATGGTCAGACAACAGCAACAAGCAAGGAGGCATGAACAACAAACAACACATGCAGGCCTCTGGCAAAAGCACACTAGCTAACTGCAGAAAATGGCCTCTGGCCACATGGTCAACCAACAACAACAAGCAAGCAGGCATGGACACAACAAAGAACACATGCAGCCCTGTGGCAAAAACACGCTGTCTGGCTGCACAAAATGACCGCCAGCCACATGGTCAACCATCAACAAAAAGCGAGGAGGCATGGAAACAACAAAGAACACATGCAGGCCTATGGCAAAAGCACACTGTCTGTCTACACAAAATGGCCATCAGCCACATGGTCAAACAACAACAGCAAGCAAGGAAGCATGGCCATCACAACAAAGAACACATGCGTGCCTATGGCAAAAGCACACTGGCTGGCTGCACAAAGTGCTCACCGGGCCGGTCACAGGGTCAACCAATAACAACAAGCAAGGAGGCATGGACACAACAAAGAACACATGCAGGCATATGACAAAAGCACACTGGCTAGCTACACAAAATGTCCACCGGCCACATGGTCAAACAACAACAGGAAGAAAGGAGGCAAGGTACGGATTCAGGCCTATGGCAAAGGCACACTCGCTGGCTACAAAAATCACAGCCGGCCACATGGTCAAACAACAAGCAAGGAGGCATGGACAACTAAGAACAGATGCAGGCCAATGGCAAGTGCACACTGGCTGGCTACACAAAAAGGTCGCTGGCCACATGGTCAAACTACATGCAGGCCTATGGACACTGACAACACAAAATGGTCCCTGGCCAATTGGCATGGAGAACAAAGACAAATGGTGACCTATGGCAAACACACACACACTGACCAGACAAAGGAGGCATGGTACTGTTATGACAAGCCACTCACCTGCACTCCAGAGTGTTCTGCTTTGGCAACAATAGTTCCCCTCGTCCCCTGGGAACTAACAGAACGGCAGTAAGTACGAACAACACACCGCCAATCCGGAAGCCCCTAGGGGGAAATATGTTGGGGAATGAGAGAAGAGAAAAAGACCTACAAAGATACCAGAAGTCTTTGTAGAACTGAAGGGGGTGTCTCTCGGAATGTCTGGAATGATCTTGGAACCCAGAGTAGAGGGACTTCAGGATGTATGTGTGTATTGTTCAGAGATAATGTTCTTCGTTTTAAGAACTGGAAATTAAAGACACAAAAGTACTTATAACCAATGGCAAGAATTACCCTGTATATGTTATTTTGTTTGTAAAACACAATACATATCCTACCTAGTTCTGCAAAACTAGTATTGTGTCCTACATAAGGTGACATCTCTGAATAAGGTTTCTTTACCACTGGTTAATAGATTATCTCAGATAACATTTAAACATCCTGTAGAAAAGAATTAACATTAATACTCTAACAGCAGATTTTTCTTCAAGTATAAGATCGCTCTACACATGTGGTTCTGATTTTTTATCCATAAGCCCTGTTCTCTGTAACCAACTTCAGCTTCCACTTGTTTCTTCAAACAAAGTAAATATTCCAAAAGCTTATGAGAAAAATAAACAAAATGAGGATTTGTATATTATGCAAGATACCAATAATATTTTCTACCTGGATGACCAGTTTGCCCAAGTCAATGTTTCTTTTAGTCCAATTTAACTAAAATTATGGTTGACTTCACCGCAAAAAATTCCTTTTTATCTAGGTCTCTGATGCGCGAATGCAATGTCACTGAGTTCTTAAAATAATAAACGCTGTTCACAAAACTTTAAATCTTGATGCACTCATTAAGGAAAGAGATCCTTGACACACCGGTGTAACTGAAAACTGTTTGTTTTACTTTGTAACACTGTTTGGTCTATTCTGACCTTTTCTCTCTTGTGTTTACTTTGCAGGATCCATGGAAACCGGAAGCGGAAGGGCTGGAAGCACCAGAGTCGAGAACGGAATGCTGGAAAGAGATTCCAGATGAGGAAGTCGGAGCCCGAACAAGGATCACCTGAGGAAGCCGTCGCTGAGCCGTGCGACAGGAACAGGAGCCAGGTAAGTGGTGTGGGTAAACAAGGCTAAGCAGAGACTGAAAGCGGGAGTGGTGTAAATACCCATGCCGTACCGCTATTGCTTTCCCTACATGTGTAACACATTTGACAGTTTACGCGTGCACACATGTAGGATGATTGCCGGTGAGCACTTAATTATCATACTCGTGCTCACAACGAGTCCTGATCTTTGTTTTTTGGCTGAAAGTTACATACTCGTTTATACAGTGAATTCAGAGCATTGTTTTTGCTTGACAGTTATACAGCATGATATCATAAACAATCAGCTTACATGCAGTGATTTTATTATTGTGCTGACCAAATGTATATCAATCATTGAGCAAACATTATCGTTCAACATGGGGTGATTCTACTGCGGTGGGTCGGGCTTGTACAGACGTAGGTGCAGATGTAGTCATGTCCATAACAGCTCCCCCAAAAGGCCTTCCTACCGGACGGGGCTTGTCTGGATGGAGAGCATGAAAACGTCGTACAAGCCGGGGGGAGGGCATGCAGATAAGAGGCAGGTTCCCATGATCGTTCAGAGGAGTCATAACCTTTCTAATCTAATAGGTAATACAATTTGCCTCGCATTCTTTTAGCTTCAAGAATGCATCACACTTTACAGTCTGGATGATCACCCACTATGACAGGAGGTGGAGGATTGTGTTTGCGTCGTAAGGGATGATATGGTTTAATGAGGGATACATGGAATACTGGATGTATTGAATATTCATCTGGTAATTGCAACAGTAAAGAAACTGGATTCAGGATTTGTTTAATAGGGAAGGGACCAATAAATCGTGGTTGTAAATTTTGGGACCCTCTTGGCGGATATTATGAGTGGACAGCCAAACTAGGTCACCAATTTTATATGCTGGTTCAGGAGTTCTGTGCTTAATGGCTTGTAGCTTTGCACTAATCTTATTTTGTGCTAAGATATTTCATGTTTTTTCCTGTATGACCTGTAACTGATTTAGTCTTTCAGAAACAGAGGGCATGGTACTGCTGTGTGATGGAGGTAGTACTGGAATTGAACATGGATGAAAGCCGGTAAGGAAATAAAAGGGGGAACAACCTAGAGTGGCATGAGTACTGTTGTTGTAAGAGAATTCAGCCAGGGGAAGCACTTGGTCCCATTGAGAAGTCAAGGTAGATGTTAAACAGCATAGACTCTGTCCTAAATAATGATTGACTTACTCTGTTTGTCCATCCGATTGTGGATGAAAAGCAGATGATAGTGCTACTTCTGTTCCCAATTGAGAACATAAGGTTTTCCAAAATTTTTAAGCAAATTGGGGGCCTCGATCAGAAATTATCTTACTTGGAAGACCATGTAATTTTATAATGTGATGTAGAAAGATGTCACTAAATTCAGTGGCCGTAGGTAATTTTCATAAAGGAATAAAATGACTCATTTTGGAAAGCAAGTCCACAACAACTAAAATAGTAGTGAAGTTGTGTCATTTTGGCAAATCAGTAATAAAATCTACACTAAAGGTATGCCAAGGTGTGGATACACTGGTAAGGGATGTATCAAACCAGCTGGGGCTATGTATTGGGATTTATTACGAGCACAAATAGGCCAAGTCTTAACATATCTCTGTACATCTTTTCGAATGTTCTCCCACCAGAAAGTTTGTAAATGTAGTTCCAATGTTTTATGCATACCTGGATGTCAGGCCAAGATTTGCTGTCTTAATGCTTCTTGTGGAATGAATAATTTGTCATCATGAAAAAAATATCCATCTTTTATCATGTTCTGAGATTTGTGTAGCCATGCTTGATTGTCTATCGTTTGGGTCAGCTTGTGTCACAGCTATTACCTTGTCAGGAGGTATGATGCATTGTGATCGTGTACATTTGTCTTTGTATTCTCCCTCATCCAACCTGAATAAGGTATCAGATAATATTTGTTTCTGTCCAGGACGGTATGTTCTGAGAAAGTCGAATTCACTAAAAAAGTGTAACCATCTCATCTGTCTGGGAGTAGGAGCTTTTACTGTGGTGAAAAACTGTAATTCTTGTGGTCTGTATATATCGTAATGGTGTGTATAGCCCCTAAGAGGTGATGTCTCCATTCTGTGAACACAGCTTTTATTGCAAGAAGTTCACTTTCCGACACAGTATAATTTTGTTCTGCTTGGAGTAGTTTGCGTGAGTCATAGGCTAAGGGGTGTAGATGTCCTGTGTTTGGAGTTTTTGTAACAAGACTCCTCCTAGTGCTGTTTGAGACGCATCTGCCTCAACAAAGAACCGCTGGTCAGGGTCTGGATGAGAGAGATTGGGAGCTGTGGTGAAGGCAGTCTTAAGATCCTGAAAAGCTTTTTCAGCTTTTTCTGTCCAATGAAATGATTGTCCTTTTCTTAATAACTGTGTAATGGGAGTGACAATCCCCGAAAAGTTGGCAATGAATCGTCTGTAAAAATTAGCGAATCTTAGAACTCGCTGAACTTCCTTTATTGATTTTGAAGAAGGCCAATTAAGGATAGCTTCTACTTGTTTAGGATCCATTGTAATTCCTTCGGGAGATAAAAAGTAGCCAAGGAATTGTACTGATCTAACGTGAAAGACACATTTTTCCAATTTAGCATATAAGGAATGCTCTCTGTAAAACAGATTGTACATGGTGAATGTGTTCCTGTTTAGTTTTTGAAAAGATCAGAATGTTGTCAATGTAGACGATCACTCAGGCATCCAAGAAATCAGGAAGTATTTAATTTATGAAATACCGGAATGCTGCCAGAGCATTGCACAAACCGAATGGCATAACAGTATATTTGAAACGGCTGAATTTGGTGCGAAAGGCGGTCTTCCACTCAACTCCTTCTTTTATACGTATGAGATTATAAGCGCCACGAAGATCTAATTTGGAGTAAATAGTGGAACCATTGACTTGATCTAACAGAACAGGGATCAGTGGTAATGGATAACGATTCTTAATAGTAGCTTTATTCACTGCGCAATAGTCAATGCAAGCCCTGAGATCGCCTGATTTCTTAGCTACAAAGAAAAGAGGAGATGAGACAGGAGATGTTGATTGTCTAATAAACCCAATCTCTAATAACTCCTCTAAATTTTTCTTCAAATACTGCGTCTCCGGATCAGTGAGTGCATATATTCTGCTGCATGGCAGAACAGCACCTGGAATCAAGTCAATTCTACAATCATATACCCCATGGGGTGATAATTGTGTGGCTTGAACTGGATCAAAAACGTCAGCGAAATCATGATATTTAGTGGGCAACTGTGGGGGAAGTGTTGGTTGTGTGCTTGCACAGTGCAATGGAAAGATAGGATCTAGTGTTTCTTGATAACGCTTTGTTCTACAAAAATAGGAATCCAAAGTTACTGTCTGTTATGCCCAGTCAATTTTAGGGTTGTGTAATTCTAACCATGGAGCACCAAGTATTACTACAAATGTTGGAGTATCAAGGAGATCAAAAATAGTCCGTTCCGTATGGCCATTTTCATACACCAAGGTTAACGGTGCAGTGTGAAAACGAATGAGCCCTGAGGACAGGGCAGAGCTATCGACAGCTCGCACTGGTTCAGGTTCTACCTTGGCTACCTGTGGAATTCCAAATTTTTTAGCGAAGCCTAAATCAAAGAAATTACCAGTGGCGCCAGAATCTTATAGCACCGAAAGGCTGTGTCTTTGTTGAGCTGAAATAATAAATGTAATCCTTATTGTCATGTGTTGTGGGATGTGATTGACAACATTAGTGACATATTGTGAGATCTATGACTCGGTTACTCTCGAACACCCTTGGAGAACCTTAGTTTTCCGACTCTGATTGGGTTGTGTCTATCTTAGCCACTATCTTTTTCTTCTTAGGTTTTACTGGACATTCTCTAGCAAACTGTCCTGCCTTGCCACAATACAAACAGAGATTCCCTTTATGATGTCATTATTTCTCTTCAAGAGATAATGGGCCTTTTATGCCACCGATTTGCATAGGTTCTGAACCATTCTGTTTATCTTCTGTTTCTTTTTTGTCTGTTTTGACCATGATAACTCTGGGTTCTCCACTGGGCCTTTCATTTTTCTCTCTCCCAATCTGTGATCTAATTTTACAACTAGGTCAATGAATTCAGTATAATCCACGGAAAAATCTACAATATGGGCTAAAGAATCTTTTAATTTGTCTTTAAGTCCTCTATAGAATAATGACGTACGCTTTTCTTCTGGTCAATGTGTTTCGGACAGTAAACGATTAAAAGTGGTTCTGTGGGTAAGGAGGTCCTTGGACCCTTGACGTAAATTTAAGAACTCGTTATCACTAGATTGGATAAAAACGTGACACGCAAAAAGTTGTGTCATAGCATCCTTGAAGGCCGTAAAATTATGCAAAAGAGGGTCATCATTTTCGATTAGGGGTATTGACCAGTTTGCGGCTACGCCGCCTAAGTAGAAAATTACAAAGGCTGTTTTTGCTGAATCAATAGTAAAAACTTGCAGCTTACAGAGAATATGCAATTGACATTGACTCATAAATGAAGCAAAATGGGAGCTACCTCCCGTAAACCGTTCTGGATTGGCCAAAGGAACTTGGTTCGGTGTGACAACAGTTACTTGTAAATTTTGATCAAGGCGTTGAGAGGACGAAGCCTGAGGGGGAAAGTAGTAGGACCAAATTTTGGTGGAGCCAGAATGGGACAAGACTCAGGTGTCTTGGTTTCTCTCCATTGAGTGAATTCTGCGCTGCTTCTTGATTATTCCTCCCTAAGTGTCATTCTCAAATTAGATTAGTTAATTGTGTAGTGTCTTGTGGAAAGACCATGATTAAATCGACGCCAAAGAGAACAAGTGGTGTGGCTTAGCCTTCAGTTATGACAAGCCACTCACCTGCACTCCAGAGTGTTCTGCTTTGGCGATGATAGTTCCCCTCATCCCCTGGGAACTAACAGAATGGGATTAAGTACGAACATGCCGCCAATCCGGAAGCTCCTAGGGGGAAATGGGTTGGGGAATGAGAGAAGAGAAAAAAGATAAACGAAGATACCAGAAGTCTTTGTAGAACTGGAGGGAGATGTCTCTCGGAATGTCTGGAATGATCTTGGAACTCAGAGTAGAGGGACTTCAGGATGTATGTGAGTCTTGTTCAGGGATTATGTTATTCGTTTTAAGAGCTGGAAATTAAAGACACAAAAGTACTTATGACCAATCGCAAGAATTACCCTGTATATGTTATTTTGTTTGTAAAACACGATATATATCCTACCTAATTCTGCAAAACTAGTACTGTGTCCTAGATAAGGTGACATCTCTGAATAAGGTTTCTTTACCACTGGTTAATGGATTATCTCAGATAACATTTCAAACATCCTGTAGAAAAGAATTAATATTAATACTCTTACAGCCGATTTTTCTTTAAGTATAAGTTCGCTCTACACATGTAGTTCTGATTTTTTATACCTAAGCCCTTTTCTCTGTAGCCGACTTAAGCTTCTACCTTTTTTTCAAACAAAGTAAATATTCCAAAAAGCTAAGAAACATAAACAAAATGAGGATTTGTATATTATGCAAGATACCAATAGTATTTCCTTCCTGGATGACCAGTTTGCCCAAGTCAATGTTTCTGTTAGTCCAATTTCACTGAAATTACGGTTGACTTCACTGCAATAAATTTCTTTTCATCCAGGTCTCTGATGCGCAAATGCAATGTCACTGAGTTCATAAAATAATATTTACTCTGTTCACAAAACTTTAAATCTTGGTGCGCTCATTAAGGAAAGAGAAGTTCGACTCACCGGTGTAACTGAAAACTGTTCGTTTTGCCTTGTTTCACTGTTTGCTCTATTCTGACCAGTGGCGGCTCGCATAGGGCGTGCTGTGGGGCGGTGGGACGGGGCGGGGAGGGACAGGGTGGGGGGTATTAAATTCAGACATACTATGGAACAGAGGAACATAATAATTACTTTCCTCCGTTCCGTCGTACGTCTGAGTTTACTACCCCCCACCCTGCCACTCCCCTGCCCCGCCCCACCGCCCCGCAGCACGCCCTATGCGAGCCGCCACTGATTCTGACCTTTTCTCTCTTGTGTTTACTTTGCAGGATCCATGGAAACCGGAAGCAGAAGGGCTGGTAGCACCAGAGTCGAGAACAGAAAGCCGTGAAGTGATTCCAGACGAGTAAGTTGGAGCCCGAACAAGGATCACCCGAGGAAGCCGTCGCCGAGCCGTTTGACAGGAACTGGAGCCAGGTAAGTGGTGTGGGTAAACGAGGCTAAGCAGAGACTGAAAGCGGGAGTGGTTTAAATACCCTAGCCGTACCACTGTTGATTTCCCTACACGTGTAGCACGTTTAACAGTTTACGCATGCACACGTGTAGGAGGATTGCCGGTGAGCACTTATTTATAATACTCATGCTCACAATGAGTCCTGATCTTTGTTTTTGGGTTGAAAGTTACATTCAGAGCATTGTTTTTGCTTGACAGTTATACAGCATGATATCATAAACAATCAACTTACATGCAGTGATCTTATTATAGTGCTGACCAAATTTATATCAATCATTGAGCAAACATTATCGTTCAACATGGGGTGATTCTATTGTGGGTGGGTCGTGCGTGTACAGACGTAGGTGAAGACATTGTCATGCCCATAACAGGTACAATGAAGAAAACACTACCATTAATTTAGCAAAGCCAAAACGAAAATTAAGTGAGATATAAACATTTTACAACAACACATATCCTCCCAAGGCATCAAATATCAACCTACCAAAATACACTTTTTGCAGAAAAAAACATGAAATAAAACAAAAGACCACATTTTTTATTTAATTCAATGGCATCTCAGCCCTAAATGAGGTTTTAAAACAATGTGTACCACAGAAACAGTTGTTTCATGTACCCATAACTAGTACTGGGACATCACAAAAACAAAGTCCTGAAATTCAATATTATTTAAGCAGCAGACAAAGAGAGTAATCCTTCAACCTCGAAATCCAAATGAAAAGTGACTAGGAGATGAACAAAGCACTAGAAGGAGCTTGCTAGACAGGAAGAGGAAGTTGGAGTCTCTGGGGCACTTCCCTCTTGTTGTAAAAAATGTAAAATTGAACAGATGCTTCTTCCACTAGCAAAACACCTGAACCATCCTTTGGAGTAGAATATTATATCTAAAATGTCTTTAGCTACTTCTCGAGTGGAGAATCTGATTGAGATACATCCACGGCTGCTTGCGCTCTCCAGCGTCACGAAAATGGTTCCGTAAGACCAGCAAATCTCAAGTGCACTCGCTAGCGGCCGGCAATTCTCATCAGCGCACGTCAAAGAAAGTCTTGCACGCGCCAATTGAAAAATAATTTCACCATGCACCTGACGGTGGAATTTAAAGGGAACTCCGTGTTACATGCATAGCGTGGAGTTCCCAAATTCCACCAACTCTGCAAGCAGAATTATATTTCTCCCAGGCCTAGTTGTGGAGGTATTTATCAGGGCTTATATGTTTACACTGATGAGGGCTGCTTTTCTTTTAGGGGGTTTATAAGTTTTACCAGTTTAAACCTAAAACAGTATAGTCAAATTAGCTCTTTCATATCAAGGAACAAGAGACTAGTGATTTAAGATAATGGTGGTGAAAGTGTGACAATGTATTTATAAGGAATAAAATACCCTCCACTGTACTTCAGAATATTATCATAAGTGACATTGGAATCCCATAGCCTTATAAAGGAATGTGTCCTTCATTCTTGCTCCTCTATATGATCACAGAACTCCTTGGTGATATTCAATATCCTTCTAACGCAGGTTAGAGGGCACTTTATCCCATATATCAAAAGTGGGAGACTGATATAAACCTGTTAGACCTGGCATCCTTGGCGTGGGTCTCCCTTCCATTTTTTCATAATGCCTCCACGGTTGCCGATATGTTTTTGCTGGACTAGATGCTCATGGGCACTTTGCCGCTGCTAATCAGTGCCAAAGTGCAAGTGCTCCCTATCGTTAATTGATACATGTATTAGTGACTCCATGATTGGATGATTGGTTTACTTGTCAGTCCCTAGTACAGTGCACTCAGTGTGCCCAGGGCTTGTAAATCCAATGCCGCTGGTGGGCTCGCAGCACTGGTTGTGCCACCCACAGAAGCGGCCTGTAAAATATGTCTCGGGCCTGCCATCGCAGAGCCTGTGTGCAGCCTCGGGCTGCCATGTCGACTTGGTGAGTACACCCACTTACCAGTCCCTAAACCTTCCCTTTACTGCATGTTGGTCACCCCTAAAGTAGGCCCTAGGGCAGGGTGCATTGTAAGTATAAGGTAGGACATGCCCTGGTGTGTGTGGCATGTCCTAATAGTGAATTACAGCCATTTTCGTTTTTCACTATTGCAAGGCTACCTGCTCCCCATAGGCCAGAATGGGCAGACTGACTATTACACCTTATAGTCAGAACTGACCCAGGGAACCTGGTAGAAAAACGAATTTAGTATGCCTGAACTCAGGATGATAAAATACATCTTTTAGTGAAGTTGGTTTTAACATTCTGTTTTCGAAAATACCACTTTTAGAAAGTAGGTATTTTCTTGCCTAACTATCCAAGCCTGCCTCTGCTAGGTTGTGTATTCCTTGTCTGGAGATTGAGTGACAGGGGCTGGGGGTGGCTACCGGAGACAGGGTGAGTCAGCGCAGGGCTGAATAGAAAGATCTGCAGCCAGAGTGGAGGGAGGAGTTGCACCTGGGTCTGAATAGGGCTGTGCCTGCCTTCCACAATGCTGGCTCCACCTCCTGCCGGGCGGCTGAGCACTCTGCCCCACATTCTGAAAGGAAAGAAGGAGTCAGAAAAACAAAGTGCTCCAGAACTGACCAGAACTGGTTTTGGACTAGGCAGAGGCCTCTCTGCCTCCAGAGAACAAAGAGAATCAGGGTATAAGAGGGGCACCCAGACCCCAGGAAGATTAGATCACTTTTGGGAACAAGAAGAAACCTTTACTGAGGAGCGGAACCAAGAAGAAACTGAGGAGAAACTATCCCTAAGCCTGAAGTGCTGCTTGGGGGATTGGCCTGCAGTGGTTTGCCTGACTGCCAAAGAGAGGAGAAAGGAACTTTTGCTTTGCTGTGACTTTCATCAACTTGTGAAGGATCTCCAAGGGCTTGGAAGAGAGCTTGCCCCCTGACCGAAGTCCCAGGACCATTGGACTTCACCCCTTTGTGAATTGCTGCTGGAAACTCTGTTTCAGTGGCTACAGAGGTAGGGAGCTGTGACCGACTCTCACGACCGACTCGGTGTCCTGCAAGCACCGCATCGAAGCACCGTCTCGCCCTGCAACGCACGGCCCTGGTCTCACCGACTCCGTCAACGAGCCGCTGCCTGCACCGCATCGAGGGACAACGCGTCCTGCAACGCTTCGCTACGCCGAATCGAACTGGTCCGACCGACACGGTCACTGCTGCTGAGTTCGAGTCCTGTGACCGCACCGGAGTTGGGCACCGCTCGCACGCTTTGCGACGCACCGCCCGACTCGCACCGCTGTCCGGACTGATCGACGCCAGCTCCTGAATCCGGCTCCGTCGCCGCACCGCAACCTGCCAGCACCGCATCGAAGCACCGTCTCGCCCTGCAACGCACGGCCCTGGTCTCACCGACTCCGTCTCGACGACGTCAACGAGCCGCTGCCTGCACCGCATCGAGGGACAACGCGTCCTGCAACGCTTCCATTTTTGCATCGCGACCGCGACGAACAGCCATCCGGCTCGCACGCCCGTGCCTGCCGCTTCAAGTAAAGGTACTGTGACCGAGTCTGTCTCCGCTGGGTTGGCCCGTCTCGACGCGGTCAGCTGGATTTGTTAGACTCTGTTTGTTCTCGACTCCGCCGTAGCCGGAGGAGGCTACCGACTCGCACAGAACCTTGAATTAAGCCTTTTTGATCAGAACTAAGTATTCTTAACAGTATTGTGGATTATTTTTGTCGTTTATGGTCTTGTGATAAATCTATATAAAGTATACCTATTTTTATAAATATATAACCTGTGTGGTGTCCATTTGTAGTGTTGTCACTTGATTACTGTATGTGTTCACAAATGCTTTACACACTGCCTCTGAACTAAGCCTGTCTGCTCGTGCCAAGCTACCAAGAGGGTGAGCAGGGGTTATTTCGGGAGTGTACCTACTTTCCCTGACTAGACGCAAGGGTCCCTATTTGGACAAAGGTACATACCTCTGCCAACTGGAGACCCCCAAATCTAACATTGGTGGCAGCGGTGGGATTCTGGACTTGCATTTGTGACTCATGTACAGTGATTGGTGAACACTACTTAGTGAGTGCAGACCAAAACGCAACCACATACTTTAATAGCATTTTTTCTGGGATTTCCTATTTTTGCAAATGCCAAGTTCAGTCACTATGGAGAAACCAGCATCAGTAGCCTCTGTTGAATGTGATTGGGAAGAAGAGAGGCTAGAATGCTACACCCTTAAGCAGCTCAAGCTGTCTGACAGAGGTACCAACTTCGTGTCCAAGTACATGAAGTCCCTGTGGCAGGAGTGCGGTGTAACTTACAAGTTCACCACTCCTTACCACCCTCAAGGAAATGGTCTGGTTGAGAGATTCAACCGGACCCTCAAGGGCATGATTATGGGTCTGGAAGAACCCATGAGGCGTAAATGGGACGTCCTCTTACCATGCCTGTTGTTTGCATACCGGGAGGTGCCACAGAAGTCTCTAGGGTTCAGTCCCTTTGAGCTCCTCTATGGACACCCGGTGCGAGGACCTCTGAGTTTGGTCAAGGAAGGCTGGGAGCAATCTCCCAGGAAACCTCCCCAGGATGTATACAGTTACATGCTGGCCTTCAGGAACCAGACTAGGCGTTTCAGAGAGCTTGCTGAGGCAAATCTGGAAGCCAGCCAGGAGGAGATGAAGCGGTGGTACGACCAGAATGCCACTCTGGTAGAGCTTCAGCCTGGTCAGAAAGTGTGGGTCATGGCCCCTGTGGAGCCCTGTGCGCTCCAGGACAGGTGGACCGGCCCTTTTACGGTGGTGGAGCGCAAGAGTCCAGTTACCTATTTGGTGGACTTGCAGTCTCCCAGGAACCCCTTGCGGGTCCTGCATGTGAACCGCCTGAAGCCCCACTTGGAGAGGTCCCAAGTGGGCATGCTCTTAGCTACAGATGATGGAATGGAGGAGGAGACCGAGCCTCTTCCTGACCTCCTGTCAGCCCGAGAGCAAGATGGATCAGTGGAGGGAGTAAACCTCTCTACCTCCCTGACACCTGAGCAGCAGGGTGACTGTCGCCAACTGTTGGGACAGTTCCCTGACCTGTTCTCCCTGGTTCCCAGTGTCACTCATTGGTGCGTCCATGATGTGGACACTGGGGACAGTCTTCCTGTGAAGCACAAGGCTTACAGGGTGACTGACAGGGTCAGAGCCTGCATCAAGGAGGAGGTCTCCAAGATGTTTGCGCTAGGGGTGATTGAGTCCTCTAACAGCCCTTGGGCCAGCCCCGTGGTCTTGGTTCCAAAAGCTGCCGCGCCTGGTGCCACACCAGAACTCCGGTTCTGTGTGGACTACAGGGGACTCAATTCCGTCACCAGGACTGACGCCCACCCCATCCCCAGAGCTGATGAGCTCATAGATCGGTTAGGGGCTGCGCGGTACCTCAGCACGTTTGACTTAACGTCTGGATACTGGCAGATCGCCTTGACTGATGGGGCAAAGAGAGGTCAGCATTCTCCACACCAGATGGGCACTACCAGTTCCGGGTGATGCCCTTTGGGATGAAGAATGCCCCTGCCACCTTTCAGAGGTTGGTCAACCAGGTGTTGGTTGGACTGGAGGATTTCAGTGCCGCCTACCTGGATGACATCGCAGTGTTCAGTGCCCGTTGGGAAGAGCATCTGCGCCACCTCTGGGAAGTGTTGATGGCGCTGCGGAGGGCAGGCCTCACAATCAAGGCGAGTAAGTGCCAGATTGGGCAGGGTTCTGTGGTGTACTTGGGACACCAGGTTGGGAGCGGCCAGGTGGCGCCCTCCAACCGAAAATTGATACCATTCTGGCTTGGGAGCCCCCAAGACCCAGACAGAGGTGAGAGCCTTCCTAGGACTCACCGGGTATTACCGGAGATTCGTCAAGGGGTATGGCAGCATTGTTGCCCCCTTGACCGAGCTGACTTCCAAGAAGCAGCCCAGGAAAGTGATTTGGACTGACGCCTGTCAAAAAGCTTTTGACACCTTGAAGACTGCCATGTGCACGGCGCCTGTGCTCCAGGCACCCAACTTCTCCAATGAGTTCATTGTTCAGACCGACGCTTCAGAGCATGGTGTAGGGGCTGTTCTATCACAGATCAATGAGGAGGGCCTAGACCAACCTGTAGCCTTCATCAGTAGGAGGTTACTTCCCCGGGAACAGAGATGGAGTGCTATTGAGCGTGAGGCATTTGCTGTGGTCTGGGCACTGAAGAAGCTGAGACCATACCTGTTTGGGACTCACTTCCGGGTTCAGACAGACCACAGGCCCCTCAGATGGTTGATGCAGATGAGGGGTGAGAATCCAAAGCTGTTGAGGTGGTCCATTTCCCTACAGGGGATGGACTTTACGGTGGAACACCGCCCTGGTACAGAACACGCCAATGCTGATGGACTGTCCAGATTTTTCCGCCTTAGCGATGAGAACTCCCTAGGGGTAGGATAGTTCTCCCCACATTTCAGCTGGAGGGGACACGTGTTAGACCTGGCATCCTTGGCGTGGGTCTCCCTTCCATTTTTTCATAATGCCTCCACGGTTGCCGATATGTTTTTGCTGGACTAGATGCTCATGGGCACTTTGCCGCTGCTAATCAGTGCCAAAGTGCAAGTGCTCCCTATCGTTAATTGATACATGTATTAGTGACTCCATGATTGGATGATTGGTTTACTTGTCAGTCCCTAGTACAGTGCACTCAGTGTGCCCAGGGCTTGTAAATCCAATGCCGCTGGTGGGCTCGCAGCACTGGTTGTGCCACCCACAGAAGCGGCCTGTAAAATATGTCTCGGGCCTGCCATCGCAGAGCCTGTGTGCAGCCTCGGGCTGCCATGTCGACTTGGTGAGTACACCCACTTACCAGTCCCTAAACCTTCCCTTTACTGCATGTTGGTCACCCCTAAAGTAGGCCCTAGGGCAGGGTGCATTGTAAGTATAAGGTAGGACATGCCCTGGTGTGTGTGGCATGTCCTAATAGTGAATTACAGCCATTTTCGTTTTTCACTATTGCAAGGCTACCTGCTCCCCATAGGCCAGAATGGGCAGACTGACTATTACACCTTATAGTCAGAACTGACCCAGGGAACCTGGTAGAAAAACGAATTTAGTATGCCTGAACTCAGGATGATAAAATACATCTTTTAGTGAAGTTGGTTTTAACATTCTGTTTTCGAAAATACCACTTTTAGAAAGTAGGTATTTTCTTGCCTAACTATCCAAGCCTGCCTCTGCTAGGTTGTGTATTCCTTGTCTGGAGATTGAGTGACAGGGGCTGGGGGTGGCTACCGGAGACAGGGTGAGTCAGCGCAGGGCTGAATAGAAAGATCTGCAGCCAGAGTGGAGGGAGGAGTTGCACCTGGGTCTGAATAGGGCTGTGCCTGCCTTCCACAATGCTGGCTCCACCTCCTGCCGGGCGGCTGAGCACTCTGCCCCACATTCTGAAAGGAAAGAAGGAGTCAGAAAAACAAAGTGCTCCAGAACTGACCAGAACTGGTTTTGGACTAGGCAGAGGCCTCTCTGCCTCCAGAGAACAAAGAGAATCAGGGTATAAGAGGGGCACCCAGACCCCAGGAAGATTAGATCACTTTTGGGAACAAGAAGAAACCTTTACTGAGGAGCGGAACCAAGAAGAAACTGAGGAGAAACTATCCCTAAGCCTGAAGTGCTGCTTGGGGGATTGGCCTGCAGTGGTTTGCCTGACTGCCAAAGAGAGGAGAAAGGAACTTTTGCTTTGCTGTGACTTTCATCAACTTGTGAAGGATCTCCAAGGGCTTGGAAGAGAGCTTGCCCCCTGACCGAAGTCCCAGGACCATTGGACTTCACCCCTTTGTGAATTGCTGCTGGAAACTCTGTTTCAGTGGCTACAGAGGTAGGGAGCTGTGACCGACTCTCACGACCGACTCGGTGTCCTGCAAGCACCGCATCGAAGCACCGTCTCGCCCTGCAACGCACGGCCCTGGTCTCACCGACTCCGTCAACGAGCCGCTGCCTGCACCGCATCGAGGGACAACGCGTCCTGCAACGCTTCGCTACGCCGAATCGAACTGGTCCGACCGACACGGTCACTGCTGCTGAGTTCGAGTCCTGTGACCGCACCGGAGTTGGGCACCGCTCGCACGCTTTGCGACGCACCGCCCGACTCGCACCGCTGTCCGGACTGATCGACGCCAGCTCCTGAATCCGGCTCCGTCGCCGCACCGCAACCTGCCAGCACCGCATCGAAGCACCGTCTCGCCCTGCAACGCACGGCCCTGGTCTCACCGACTCCGTCTCGACGACGTCAACGAGCCGCTGCCTGCACCGCATCGAGGGACAACGCGTCCTGCAACGCTTCCATTTTTGCATCGCGACCGCGACGAACAGCCATCCGGCTCGCACGCCCGTGCCTGCCGCTTCAAGTAAAGGTACTGTGACCGAGTCTGTCTCCGCTGGGTTGGCCCGTCTCGACGCGGTCAGCTGGATTTGTTAGACTCTGTTTGTTCTCGACTCCGCCGTAGCCGGAGGAGGCTACCGACTCGCACAGAACCTTGAATTAAGCCTTTTGATCAGAACTAAGTATTCTTAACAGTATTGTGGATTATTTTTGTCGTTTATGGTCTTGTGATAAATCTATATAAAGTATACCTATTTTTATAAATATATAACCTGTGTGGTGTCCATTTGTAGTGTTGTCACTTGATTACTGTATGTGTTCACAAATGCTTTACACACTGCCTCTGAACTAAGCCTGTCTGCTCGTGCCAAGCTACCAAGAGGGTGAGCAGGGGTTATTTCGGGAGTGTACCTACTTTCCCTGACTAGACGCAAGGGTCCCTATTTGGACAAAGGTACATACCTCTGCCAACTGGAGACCCCCAAATCTAACAAAACCTATAATCGATGGACTTTATTTTCTTATGAGCACGTTCTGGCATCACAATGTGCTAGTAGCCACAAAAGTACATCACAACTCAGTTGTAATAATTAAAAATGTGTGGTGATATCACTGGACCATATAACTTTTGCACAGCTGTGTTTGAGGGTTCCCCTCTCCCACTTTTATTACATCTCTCCTGGAAGGAGCAGGTCCTTTCTGTGATCAATGGTGCTGAAGGATGCTAAAGCCAACATACATTTGCCCCGCTGCCTCCCTGTGGCACTGAACAGCTAAGCTGCAACTTGTAATCAGTAGCGGCTGCTATTGGACCTGGGTGGTGGAGTGGAGGGGAAGAAGGATACAAAAAAACACTTACTTGAAAAAGGCCGGCCACCACCTCTCCTCTGTCCTCTTCTTCCTGTCTCTGTTTGGCAGCAGGAAGCACCCGGGCTCCCAGGCTCTCCTGAGCCAATCACAACGCTGCAATGCAGCATTGTGATTGGTCTGTGCGCCGTTGTTCAGCACTCAGACGGGGAATGGGAGGCTGGGCATAGTTCCTCACCAGGCTGTGCATTACAGCCTGGTGGGGAAGATGCAAAGTGCGCATAATAGTTTAGCCGGCCCAAGAGGGCAGGCCAAGTAGTTGTGTGAAGTTAGGAGTGCAAACCAAACCACTCCACCACTCCATTTTAGGAAAACTAAAATGATAATAACAGAACTTATTATTTTAATTTTCCTTTGCGCAGTGGGGCGACGCTATTCCGCCTTAGCGAAGGAGCTAGCCTTGCTCATAATGCCTTTCCTTGGAGGGAGCTGAAATATTAAACCCATTTGATCTGCAGAAAATCACCCGAGAATGATGGTGTCACAGCTCCTGACATCTCCAAGTTGATATATAGGGCCCCATGTAGGCCTTACACAACGAGATTGTGAAACTAACAGCATGAAAACATTCTGGGGAGGAAGCACTACTCTCTACTTGCAACTGGTCAGACTTTAGCAGCTCTGCATTCATGGCTACGTTTAGATTTTGTTTAGGGAAAACATAACCTACAAGTCCCCGAATTCAAAGTACTTGATAAGCTACTGGTGCCTGACCTAGCTCATTTTCGTGAGACATCTTAACAGCTATGTGAATGGGTTGAAACCGGGTATAATAAAGGTGATAAAATACCTACAGCTCTACATTTAAAAGGATATTGGAAGATAACTTGGAATTCCATAACCTTTTAAAGGTACTCAGCCTTCGAGATCGCATGCCGCTATATAATCATGGAACTCCTGGAGGAGTTATAATTCATAATAATCAACACTCACTCCCTAATTTGTGCATACTCTACTTCTAGGTAATTAAACATCAATATCAATGAATACTTACTAGGTTTAAGAAAGGAGTGAAAAAAACTAAGAATAGCAAAACAAATTCTGTACTGTTAAATAATTAAATAAGGTGATACAAGCTTTTTCCCCCACTTTTTAGATATCCAACATACTACGTATGTATACTATGTATGTATATATGTAAAATAAAATAGCACAAGCCTAGTTACAAGCAACAAATGTGTACAAAAAGTGGAAGGATGCAATGCAACTAAGAAGGTAGTTAGGGGGCAGTCGATGGAGGAGGGGTGTAGCTAAGATGTGAGAGACTGGGATGCTGGGATTAGCAGGCAGCGGTTCAAGGGGTAACAGAGGGTAGGGGTAGGTTGGTAAATGGGAAAGAGAGGAGCGTTTTGCATGCAGTATGGGTTCTTAAGTCCCCTTTACACACACATACACCACTTATATAAAAACACAGTTCAACACGCTCAGAAGTTAGAGGAGGATGGGTCAATCCATATGTATCCATTTTCAGAGGGGTGAGAAGTTCCAAAGTTTCTTGTAGAAATCTTAGGAAAGGTCAATAGAAAACTTAGCAACTTTACCAATTTTGCTGGGCATTTCGCTTTGATTAATTCTTGTGGAGTTATGACTCCTTTCCTTTTTATTCGTAAAACAAGGGGCAACCCAGTAACCCTGGGACCTGGGTAGTACAGTAATAAAGGAAACAATGATCCCTGAAGAGGGAAGTGTGAACCTCACCCTCCAAGATAAACTAGTGAATATACATCAATAGATAGGTGTTCCCAAACAATGCAATGGTGAAGTGAAAGTGAGGTAAGTGGGTAAGGAGTACTATACAATATCTACATAATAGTGACTGTAGAGGATGCACAGTTGGTTGATCTAAACTCCAACATAGAGTTGCAGGCTCCTGAATTGCATGAACATAGTACATTATTATTGTGTGATTGTTTCAACCCTCTAAGGTTATTTGTACAGGATCATCATCAGGATGAAGATTGGGAAACACCCATAAGGTAGTTCTCATGCAGTAAATGCCAAACAGTCCATTCAAGAATGGATCCGGGAAGTCATTGGCCAGTTAACTGATTTTGAAATCCAAAAACTAAGGCCTCCTTCAGATATTAGAGGACTCTGTGGGAGAGGGGTCCATTAATGGCCCATAAATTGTAAAATGGGTACCGGTCATGGAATGTAACTTCTTGATGGTGCACACACAATGCAAATCCCAGTAGAGATTAGGTGTGCCTGGAGGTTTTAGTACATAGTTTCAGCACATAGTCTCAAGGAATGATAACCCCAAATTTAATTTGGAATGGTTTCAAAAGATCACAGCATCAATCTGTGTGAACCACTTGCAAATGTTTTACAAGGCTCACCGCATCAGTGGTTGTATGCGATGACGTGAGCGGAGCGCCGGCACAGGAGTCCGTTCTACAAGGATGCATCCTTGCAGAATGGATGCGTGTGAACAATAAACACAGTACACTCTTATTGTGTCAATGTTAGACCCCTTTAAGGTTATTTGTACAGGGTCATCATCAGAATGAAGAATTGGAAACACCCGTTAGGTAGTTCTTATGCGGTAAATGCCAAACAGTACATTCAGGAATGGATCCACAAGTCATTGGTCAGTTAAAAGATTTCGAAACCTAAAAACCTGAAGACTCCTTTAGATATTAGAAGACTCTGTGGGTAGGGGTTCATTAATGGTCCATAAACTGTAAAACGGGTACCGGTCATGGTATGTAACTTCCTGAAAAAACGCTCAAAACGCAAACCCCATAGAGATGAGGTGTGCCTGGAGGTTTCAATGTAGGACCTGATTACCAGACTGACAGTCTTACGACCGCCAGACTCACGGTGGCACAGCAGTGGTGTCCCACTGTTTTGCCTATTACGACTTTGAAAATCGTATCAGTTGTGGACCGCTGGCTGCGCCAGGGAACGACTCGGTGGTGGCGAGCATTCGTTCCCTGCCTGGCAGTGGCGCAGGAGCACCACAATACATTATGTTGAGCAGGGACTGGCGCAGTCCCGCTCTGCATATTTTGAGTTTCTGGACCGCCAGGCTTTTCATGGCGGAGTCCCGCCATAAAAGGCTGGCAGTGCAGGAACAAAGGGGACCCTACAGGGCCCCCATGTCCCCCCGCCACTGGGATACATTCAGGGGGGAACAACATGTGCCCCCTGTCTGTATTACCCCTTGTTCCAGCATGGCATGGACGTCACTGCCCATGCCGTGCTGGAAATTTTTGGCCGTTCCCATTGCGGTGCCTGTTTTCAAGCACAGCCATGGGAATGGCCAATAGACCACGACCGTATTATGAGTTGTACTTATACAACTCGTAATAGGCACGTTGTGCCAAACTCGTAATCAGGCCCATAGTTTCAGTACATAGTCTCAAGGAATGATAGCCCTAAATGGAATTTGGAATGATTTCAAAGGATCATATCATCAATTGGTGTAAACCGATCGCAAATGCTTTACAAGGTTCGCCACATCAGTGGATGTACCAGCATACGCTGAAGTCATCTTGTACATCTACTGAGGTGAAAGCATGTGAAACGGGTATTTGGTGACATCAGCTGCGGTCCGTGCAGGTAACAGTGGTGGGGCGGTGGTGCTGTTTAGGGGGGATTTCAAGGGACGATGCAGAGGGAAAATTAATTATTTATTTAATTTTCCCTCGGCATCGTCCTCGAAATCCCCTTTACCCGGCCCCACCGCCCCAAAGCTGTTACCTGCACGGATCGCGGCTGGGTGACATATATATTAACATATGTTATTACCCTAATGGATTGTCATTGGCTGATGTGTCTTTGCTTATTCTTTTGTCTCTATCAAATTTAAATCCTTTGTGGAATGTATGAAGCATGTTTTTAGAATGTTATTAATTATACAATAACACAAAAATATCATTTGAGAAGCACTGCAATTAAGCATAGGATCCCAGATTCAAATTCCTAATAACTTTAGTAGCAGTACAAACATTATGCACAGGGGTTATTGATTGAATCATTGCCATTACAAGTACACATATTGATGCGTCTTCCTGCTAACACCCACTTATGCACCCAGGCTTTGATTAAAATTCACATTAGCCAATAATGGTATTTCTGATATTGATGAAGGAGCAGTTCATTATCAGCAGTTACATTTTTTACATTGACAGTTCTTGGGATATTTCTTGCCTGGAGGCCCTGTTAGGTTTCTATTGAAAATACTGTAGCATGCACTGTCAGGTCAACATAACAGACGATTATGTATTCATTTAAGGTGAATTTGCAGTGCATCGTGCATTGGACCTTATGACTCAGTGAAATTAATCACCTCAGATAATCATGTAATTCACAATTTTCCCAGCACATGCTCATAACAGGAGGTATTTACTGAGGTATTTACTGCACCCAGCATCAGGTCTTTGAGTGGGCTGGGACTTTAAAACATGGGGCATATTAGCAAGAACGGCGTTAAGATTATCGCCGCTTTAGCGGCAGGAAACTGACGCTAAAGCGGAGATAATGGGCTTGATAATATGCCCTTGAGAATTCCAATAGAAGCCCAGGATCACAGCAGAACATGGGCTTCTATTGGTATTCTCAAGGGCATATTATCAAGCCCATTATCGCCGCTTTAGTGGCAGTTTCCTGCCGCTCAAGCGGCGATAATTTTAAAGGTGTTCTTGCTAATATGCCCCATGGTCCTTTTCGGGCTGTATATTCATGTTCCTAACTTTAGTGGCAGAAAGACTGGCCGATTTCTGAACAATGACTGTAAAAACGATGCAATTCCTGTTTACGTTTCACTTTTAACTTTATTTTGAGCATGTGGATTGTTTTCAAGGTGTGTTTTGGTAGATTGTTTTGTGGATGGGAGTTTACAACAGGCCACAATTATGAGTCCTGAATTAGAGGCTGAAGGCAGCGCCAGTTTATCACAGTGCATGTGAGGGGGTCATAGAGGTGTAGACAACATGTACATCCAATCCTTGTCCTCTCAGCAGAACTCAGGGTAATAGCCACTGAAGCACCAATCATAATTCTCAGAAAGTGTGAGCTATGCAGATGGAGGATTTTAGAAGGACGTGGGACGAAAAAGGACATAAATGTCTAAAGGAGTGAGAGACTGCAGATGAAAGTGGTGTAAAGGGGGGAAATGAAGTGTCTGAGACACTCCAAATACCACTACTCCTTCTGCAGACCTTAGTAATGTTTAATTCAGAGTCTGTTTTTTTAAAATTGAAACAGAGTCATTCTTGTTATTTAGTTATCTAATAAAACTAACAAGCATTGTCAAAGCCAATAGATCTGGCTTGGTTTAGGTGCATATATATATATTTGTTATTGTGTCACATGTCTGGATGCAATAACAGAAAACTCATACTGAGGGACCCACATACTGGTCAGGTGGCACGCTGTGTGAGGCACAGGATTTTAGATTACTTGTTTTAAGCCACAGCCCTCATTATAAAGGCAACACTTCTTAGGAATACTAGTTAGACTTTCACATCCCTTTTAGGGACCCCTCACTTTTTTCATCGCAGTTATACCTCTGTCTAGTATACACCTCACCCTCTACTGAAGCACTTTTGAACAGGACCTTAGACATTTGTACAAGCTCTACAGATATAATTAATAGAGAGATTCTTTGCAAGTTGTAATCCAATTAATGTTTTCACAACTTTATTTGTGTAGTCAAATTATCACAATTATTACATTATCATAATTATTCTTGCAAATGTATTAAAGAGGCAACATTTTTGACTATGTTGCAGACATATTTTTAGGGCCCTATTCACAAAATGAATTTTGCAGTACTTTTAGTAGTCCTACAATAGTACTACCGAAATACTACAACATGCTTTTCTGAAGCCTCTGCCTCTCCTATCTTTTTCATGGAGAGTTCCTCACACATGTAAGGTTACTACTTTGAAGTAAATGTGGAATGGACCAGGGGTAGTAGAATGGGGAGTGCTTTCTACAACATGGGTGGAGTTTAGTGAGGAGTAAAGAGGGGTTAATGGAGGGTTAGGGTAGTGTTTGGGGAGGGCTGTTTATCTACCCACAAAAGATTAGGCCAATTGCTATTTACAAACTGCACTTCTAAAGTTACTACAGCCAAAAAGGGAAGCAAAACAATGGTACATTTCTCCAGCTCACAGTCATAGTGGCCCAGCACCACACATGGCGAACCATTGGTACTGGCAAGACCCTCTCAAAGCAAATAATGATTGTAGGGACCTAAAATAAACCACACAGCACATAATGTTAAGTTTAATTTGTTAACTAAAATAGTTAAAAATATGAATACATATATTTTAATGTTGTTAAAACATCTAAAACTACTATATATTTATTAATGATAACATATTCTAATAACTTTCTTGGATTTAAAAATGAATGTAACATTAAATTGTAGTAAAATATATTTAAATTATTTTAATTAACTCTATACACCAGAAAGTGTACTAAAGATGGTGTCTTCAGGTGCACCTTTCAGCCTGGAACTAGCTAGTGGGTGGGGGGGACACCTGGGCACTCCCTAACTTGTACTGGTGGTAGCTTTCTTTAAACTGGGTTTGATGACAGAGCAGGCCCCAAATGAGTTAATTTAGTTCCTGGGCCCACTCCAACTTGTTTTTAACCCCTTCCGTGCGCGGTAAATTCTCCAGCTGTGTGGGAGAATTAACACGTGGGCGGGTTTTCGACGGCCCCCAGCCGTCGTGAGCACACGCCCACTGTAACACGTGACGGCTGGGGGCCGTCGTGAGCATGCAAGGGGTTAAGCCAGCAGAAGGAAAACACCTCTCCACTCCAAGGCCATTGACCCTGCTCTGGGAGCAATTTTCACACCTCTTGCACACCTAATTCAGGACAAGTACAGGCTAGACACTTGCTGGAGAGCTAGTGCATTAGCCACCAGTTGCTTCAGGCAGGGTAAAGATAGCTTACAAAAAGTTATATTTCCCAAATATTTAATAAAAACCCAACGTCACCATTAAATTGGAATTTCAATGTGTATATTCAGTAAACCTAACAGCCCCTAGAGCTAGTAATAACAATCGAATAATTATGAAAGGTGAGATAGAAGTTATGCATAAATCATACAAATTCCAAACTACTTAGATAGTCTACTATATTTGAATTGCCACAAATCACCTATTTTGTGCATGAGCTGGCATAAACTTTACAGCTCTTTGAAATCTGCAAAGTTTTCAAATTAATCTCACAAAGCGTGTGCCTCTGCGCATGCTCTTAGGCATTGTGTCCAGTTTTAAAATCATTTTGTGATTTGCGTTTTGCTTCCCATGCTTCACTCAGAAAATTGTGCCCATTTGTGAAGACCACAGTTAGAACTTTGTGTCCAGGTCTTGAAGCTACATCGGCATAATTATTTCTGGGCCAAGATCTAGAGATGACTATCATACAATTCGATGTCAAACACTGGTGAGTGAAAATATTTTATTTATTCCATTAGTGGAAAGATTCATTTTTAACGTTGTGATAAATGTAAGATTCATAGTCAAAAGAGCAGGTAAGCAAGAATAAGACAAATAATTCATATTTATTGCTGACTAGTGGAAATACTAACTTGTTTTAATTAACGAAAAAGGTTTTGAGCACTGGCTAGCTTGTTTCCTAAAGTATGTATTTGCTATTTGATCTTAATTGAATGTGTATTCCACATGAAATGCACATGTGGCTGAAAACTTTGGCACTCAATTAGAGTTTGGTGGTGGCCCTGCCCCTCAAAACTTGCAGTTCTCTCGCTTTCTTTTGAGTAAGGGAAGCACCTAGATAACACCGGAAGAGCCATTGTTGGTTCTGCCTTGACCTGACCGTGTCCCTCATGGGGCTACCAGGTCACAAAGATGCTTGTCTCACACTATTGATAGCATGTAGACCGTCATTGTGAGATATGACAGAAACAGGCAGGGAAAATGCCCCCCATTTATTTTTTGTTCAGATAAAACAAACTTTGCTGTAGGGTTGTTGTTTCTTTTCTAAACAAAAAAGATTACCCATTAGAATCTTTAAACGTGGTGCCAATAGCAAACATTCTGTGCTGTAAATGGAACCACTGTGACGTTAGCCCCCTCTACAGAACAGAGATCCCTGCCATGCTTTCAGGGGTCACTAAATTGGGTTGACGGTGTTATATATTGTGCTTGTTTATGTCTCCATTTCTCACTTGCTCAGTATCTCCTCCATGTTGATTTTAGAATGTAGGGATGCGAGTTGTTGGACCGTGGGATTCTGTGCATAAGACCATTACAAAAGTTAGTTGTGATCTGAGATCTGACCATCTAGCCCTCTACCTTCTTGGTTACCCTCATGGTCTTTTATACAAATTGTTTTCGCCATTTGGTCAACCTTGGCATTTAATTTCATATGTGACACAGGCATCGTGAGTCAGTGGCATTTCAAGGTATTTTGCGTGGTCCTACCATGTTCTTTTTTAAATTGTCTGACATCACGTGACCACAGACTGCCGAAAACCTTTGTAAACTGAACAGTAATATCTTTCACAACCTGAACCATTACTGCATCACATGACTGTCTTTATGATTTTCTGCTGAACTCATGCGTGGACCTGTGTAGTTCTTAGGATCTCTGCTGAATCTGCACAGAGAACAGAGTGTGGAGAAGTAAAATGTGCATAATATGTGAGCTGTTCTTTCTCAAGTATCAGGATGTGATGAGTGGAATATTGCATTTGCTTCGAGAACATTGTCGAGTACAGAAAAGACATATTCAGACATTGAAAGGAGCTTGTTGTATGTGTTTGGGTTGTGGAGTATTCTAGAAACTATGGGGCCGATTCACAGAACTAATCTGAGATAAAATCCTAAACTTACTACTTTTGGTATTCACAGAAGGCATTTAGTAGTAGTAAAGTTAGGACTCCTAACTTTACTACTACTAAACTGAGATAAAATCCTAAACTTACTACTTTTGGTATTCACAAAAGGCATTTAGTAGTAGTAAAGTTAGGAGTCCTAACTTTACTACTACTAAATGCCTCTTGTGAATACCGAAAGTCGTAAGTTAGGATTTTGTCTCAATTTAGTAGTAGTAAAGTTAGGAGTCCTAAATTTACTACTACTAAATGCCTTCTGTGAATACCAAAAGTAGTACGTTTAGGATTTTATCTCAGATTAGTTCTGTGAATCGGCCCCTATGTTTTGGACATCAAGATTTTCCTAAAATTAATCACAAGCCCTTAGTGTGTATTCTCTTGCTGGGTGGTGATTGGAGCTCCAGAGTGTGGACCTCCATGCTTACTTCATGTTTGCAGTAGTATAGTTTTGAAGTTGTGGATGTTCCTTGGAAAAGCAATATTACTGCTGACTGTCTTTCTAAACTTCCATGTGAGTGTGATAGTCCTGAACATTTTTCGGAAGAAGACATTTTTACACCTGTGAATAATGCCATTCAAGGAAGTTTTATTGGGGTGATTAAAGAAAGGTTATTGGAAGCTGATAAGCAAGATCTTTTGCTCAAATCTATTAGGATGTGTGTTCAAGGAGGATGCCCCAGCTTCAAGGAAGTGCCGACAGATGTAGAACCCTTTCTCCATATTGAGAATGATTGCAAGTGTGTTCCTCCCCAGAGGCTCAGAGATAATATTCTTCAAGTTGTCAGTGAAGGTCATCCCGACATGAAGGTCATCCTTAACAATTTAACTTCTGACCACTGCTCATTGGGTAAGATACTGAGACACATGAGCTCATTGCTGCACTATGTAAGATGATACTTTGTATGTCTGTGTTTCTGCCTGCTTGCACATTGACGCGTGTCTCCCACCCGCATTTCTATAGAGCTCCATTCAACTGGCCAGAGCTGCAGCTGAGCGAGACTTTTAAGAGATCCCGAGCACAGGGTAAACATTGTTTGCTTGCTGCTTTATCTTTAATCAAACAAGTTTGGACCTTCAATCCCACCTCTCTTTTCAATATATGTCAATTTATTATCTATTAGTGTATCGTGGAAAAGAATTGACCATGATACTGTTGTTTAAACTTTTTGGTGAGCAGGCAAGTCAGCCACTATCTCCTATTTACTGTTGGAAAATATTTCTTGTTACATCTTCTTGTGTTCAGATCTCAACCTTTGCAGAAAACCACATTGGCCCTTCTTTAACATTATCACTGAAGCCACCAGTTCAATGCTGTGGTGAGTTTTTGCCCTTTTCATAGCCAAACTTAGTTGCTAGTAGTTCTACTACACCTGTTGAGTCAGTTTTTTCATACTTTTTGGGAAGCTGTCTGACCCCTATCTTTACATTGGTTGAAGATGGTTGTTTGAGCTGTTTGGTGACATTTAGGCACAATCTGAAGGAAGTGAAGTTTTTTCACATACCACAGTAGACACTAGCTCATTTAAAATCAATCTCCGCACATTATTTACTACATTGTTTATGTTATTTAATCACTATTGAGTAGGCATCTATCTTTTTTGGTCTTGGTGAAGAACTGTTTCTCTTAAACCATATTCCAAAAGATTTAAACGTCAATGTTCTATTTGCATATTTGCAAGGATGATGATAATTATGACACAACAAACCCACTAACTGTAGTGTTTGCATTCAATTGATAATTTGTATATATTAGGCCTCAGCGGAATTTAAATTAGGCCGATATGATTTAAGCAATTTGGGGACTTTCCCATTATGCATTTAATGCGCGATTCCCAAATTTATTGCAAATGTGCAGGAAGAACAGAAGGCGAGCAGGTCTTGTGGTGCTCTTGTTTAAATTCATACTTGCGGCAAAAATTGATGCAAGGTTGCATTTTGTCCTTAAATATATTGTGAAATGAAGTAATTTCATGTAATCACTCATAATTTTACGTATTTTTGCCCCAATGTTGCGTAACTACACAAAAGCAAATTATGTGAATTTCTCAAACTCCTAGTATATAGCCAAGCTTTGCCTTTTTTGTATGTTTTTTGCACAATTTTCATCACTTTCCTTGAGAACTCTGCCACATCACTAATTATTTTCTAGGAGGACATATATAGGTGTACATTTATTTATATGAACAGCTATGTCCAAAACCAAATATATGTTTTATCATTTTTGAGTACATTAAAAAATGTGTGCTTAGTTTTATTCCTTTATCAACATTGTGAGGTCTATTTTTGCTGTCCTACTAATATATGAAAACTTATGTAAACAAATCCAACAGAATCATTGTTATATAAACCGCATGAAGGTCATCCTAGCTTGTTGTTCCATGTGCAGTTTTGGTGGCTAGGTCTTGATAAGATGGCAGATCATTGTGTGAGGCATTGCCCTCAATGCACTTGTAGCAAAGAATCGTTGTAATTTAGGCCTAGCCCTATTGTGCCTGTTCCTAGCCCTAAGAGTTTTTGGCTAAGGGTTAGTTTCCACACCTCTGGGCCTTTTCATCCACTATTACGTATACTCAATATGCCTTAGCTCTTATTGGTTTTCACTCAAAGAGGCCGGAAGTTGAGTTTGTGAGCAATACATCCCTGCAACTGAGATTGATTTCTTTAAGGACGTTTTCTTAGTACTCTTGTGACTGCTTTTAGCAAGCAACTCACCTCTATAAATGAGAGATATCTTCAGAACATACAAGATCAACATATCACTACTGCTTTGTTTGATGCTCAAATTCATGGTCAGGTTGTGTGATTTAACAGAGTACTTAGAATAATATTTCCTTCGCCAAAAACAACTGTTTGCATTTGAAGGAAGTTTTGAGGTCTACGCTATGGTTGTATGGTACCAAACCACATAGTACGACAGAGGTTAGCCCTTTCAAACTCCTCAAGAGAGAAGAGATCCAGCTTCAAGACTTTATCCGTGGTGGTTCAAGCAAAAAAACAAGAGCTCTGGATTAGGACACACCACATAATATCGTGGCTGAGAGAGTGGCTGCAAAACAGAAACATATGAAGTTGAAATATGATGGTAAACTTGCTGCAAGAAACCCCAAACTTAAAGTTGGTGACACAAGAGAGAGGATTATACCAGAACTGGTCAGGAAAACTAGTTTTCCATATGAAGGTAGTTAAAGTGAATCAATAAAGTGCAATACATCAACATGGGAAAGTTTAGAACATTCATTGATTTGTTAAGTGTGCTCCCAAGATTTACAACAGTAACACTATCTCAGAAGATTATCTGATTAGTATGAATAGGGTTGTTTCCAGTGCAGTGCGGAAATATCTCCTGCTCAGTAAGTGCTCAATATTGCAAAGCTCCCGATTCATTGGTTTGAAAACATTTTCAGTTTACCTTTACCTTAGCCTCTGAGAAGATTTTACCCTCAAAGTATAACATATTTTTAGCATTTAGCTAGTATATTCTTGCTCATGTCGTGCTGGAAAATGAAGAAAAATAAGGGCTTCATTCTGAGCAGTGTGCAAAATTGACACCTATTTATCAATAATCAATCAATCAGCATTTGTAAAGCACAACACTGTCACCCCTAGGGGTATTTGGGTGCTGTGTCTCTGTTGAAGAGCCAGGTTTTGAGTCTCTTTCTGAAGTCTGCCAGCAAGGAGGCTGTATGGAGCTGAGTGGAAGGTTTTTCCAGGTCTTGGCAGCAAAGTAGGCGAAGGAGTGGCCACCGCTGCGACGGATACGGGGTGTGTGCGAGGGTGGGTGAAGAGAAGTGCAAGTGTCTGGAGAGTTGGTAGTAGTTCAGTTGATAGTTGGTGTAGGCAGGTCCTAGGGTGTGGAGGGCTTTGTAGGCGTGTGAGGATCTTTAATTGGCATCTCTTCTGGATGGGGACCCAGTGGAGGTCTCTCAGGTGGGGGACAATGTAGGTTCATTTGGGGAGGTCCAGGATGAGTCTGTCTGCGGCATTCTGTATGTTCTGGGGTCTTCTGAGGAGCTGGGTGGACATTCCGGCATAGAGGGCATTGCCATAGTCGAGGAGGCTGGTGATGAGGGCCTGAGTGACGGTCTTTCTGGTGTTGGTTGGGATCCATCAGAAGATTCTGCGGAGCAGGAGAAGTGTGTGGAAGCAGGAGGAGGCGGCTGCGTTGACTTGTCGTTTCATGGTCAGTTGGCTGTCAAGTATGATGCCGAGGTTGCGTGCATGGTCGGTCGGTGTGGCTGTAGGTCAGAGTTCTGCAGGCCACCAGCTGTGGTCCCATGCAGAGGTGTTCCTCCCGAAGATCAGTACTTCAGTTTTGTCGAAGTTGAGTTGGAGGCAGTTGTCTCTCATCCATTTGGCCACGTTGGTCATGGTGTTGCAGAAGTTGGTTTTGATTTTGGAGGGGGCCTCAGTGAGCGAGAGGATCAGTTGAGTGTCATCTGCATCAGAGATTATGTTGAGTCCGTGGGATCTGATGACGTCTGCGAGGGGGATCATGTAGATGTAGAACAGGGTGGAGCTGAGGGATGATCCTTGTGGCACGCTGCATATGACGTGTTTGGGGCGGAGGTGAAGGGAGGCAGTCAGATGCTCTGTGCATCCTGTAAGGAAGGAGGTGATCCACTTGAGGGGGTCCTGCTGTACGCCTATGTTGTAGAGACTGTTGATGAGGGTATTGTGGGAGACAGTGCTGAACGCCACAGAGAGGTCAAGGCAGAGCAGGGCCACATTTTCTCCACAGTCAAGGAGTGTTCTGTTGCGGCAATCAGTCCGGTCTCAGTGCTCTGGTTGGCACGGAATCCTGATTGTGCAGCATCCAGTAGATGGTTTTGTTCCAGGAATTTGGATGATCTGCTGGTTGATGTCTTTCTTGAGTACTTTTGCTGGGAATGGGAGCAGAGAGATCCAACGATAATTTTTTAGATCGCTGGGGTCAGTGGAGGCTTTCTTTAGGACGGGTCTGACATCTGCGTGTTTCCATCTGTCTGGTAAGGTTGCTGTAAAGATGGAGGTGTTGAGAATGCTGATGAGTTGTGTCTGATTGGGTTCATTGCAAGGTTGTAGAGGTGGTGGGGGCAGGGGTCGGTGGGTGCCCCGGAGTGGATGGAAGACATAATGGCTGAGGTGGTCAGGGCAGTGGGCAGAGACCAGATGGTAATGGTTTGGCTGATGTTTGCTGGTTGGTTGAGGTCGTTGGGGTTGAGGGTGGAGGGTTGGAGGTTGAAATTGTTGTAGATGTTGGTGATCTTGCTATGGAAGTAGTCTAAGAGGGTGTTGTAGAGTTTTTGGGAGGGGTGGATGGTCTTCTCTATGGCGGTTGAGTTGGAGAAATCTTTGATTATTTTGAAGAGTTCCTTTGTGTGGTTGGCCTCAGAGTTGATGCAGGTGGTGATGGCTGCTTTCTTGGCTTCCTTGATGTGCTGGTTATATTTGCTGAGGGCTGTTTTGTGAGCTGCTCTGTCGGTGGGATTCTTAGTGGTGCACCATTGTTTCTCCAGTTAGAAGCAGTTGCGCTTGATGGTCCTGAGTTCTGGGGTGTACCAGCTGGCATGTTTGGAGGTCTTGTTGGATTTTGCAGTATTTAGTGGGTCGACTCTGTCAGCGCTGTTGGTGATCCAGGCGGCGAAGTTCTGGACAGCCTGGTCAAGGTCTGTTGAGGCCTCGGGTTGGAAGGTGGTGAGGGCCTGTGACCACTGAGTTTCGGTGACCTTGCTCCAGCTGCGGTGGGGGAGAGATCTGATGCCTGGTGATGGTGAAGTGTCTGATGGTTTATCCACTTTCCACCAATTATGGAATCAGTACAAACACTGCACAGAGATGAACTTCCCAGATTCAATTCCCTCTAGGTTCTATGTGGAGGGATGCAAAACTGTGTTGCAGGGCAATATGTTGAGCAAAAGCATTGGCGCATGTTTTTACCTATTGGCAACCACAGAGAATGTAACTGGATGCAAAAACACACCTGATGCTGTGTACAAACAGTATTTGAATCATAGTGTTTTTGTGCCTTTTGTAAGATCCAAACTCCTGAAATGGTTGACTTAATGAAAAAGCTAGGGGAGAGTTCAGGGGAAAAGGAAAATGGTGGAATGGTACAGCTGCACAGTATTTTGGATACTTCCACACAGAAGCATATGTAAAGTGTTGTTTGGTGGCCTGATTGATTGCTCCGTGATTTAGTTCACAACTGACTTTCGAGAAATCAAAAAGAATGTGATCTTTTAGAAAACTGGCTAAATGTGAGCAATAAATTGAATTTGTGAATAATCTGTGCTAATTTATTTATAATTCACTTTTCACTGCTTTTTAAGTTGATGCAGAACTAGCATTTATGCCAGTGTGAGTAACAATCACAATTAACTGTAGGCTTCATAGTTCTGATGATCTAACTTTTACTCTGAACAGATGGATGCCCAAACGAGGATATCCACTGACAACTGTTGCAAAAAGTTATTTGCATGTGCCGTCTGTCAGGCGGCAAACTTTTGTCTGAGTAAATCACCCACTTGCTCCTAAAGAGTGACAGTGTTGTCGTGTAGTTCCTATATTACCCATACAGGACCTGCGTGTACGGATAACATAAACTGTGGGTTTGGTGGCAGACTAACTCTGAGCACCCCCACCGAGAATGTTAGCCTGTTTGCATAAGCTAGCTCACAGTGCCACTTATCGGGAAGAGATTAGTTTCTGGCAACCTCAGAACATGACAACCCAGATCCCTCAAGATCGTGGAAACAATATACTACTTTTCAGCTCAGTCACTCATGCTCACTTATCTTGTCTCGGAGATACACAGAATAAACAGCCTGGGTGTTTCAATAAGGGTTTATTGAACAGTTGTTATTCTCGTGTAGAATATATGAGCTGCAACAACCATTAGACAGTAGCAGAGATATATGATTAGCAGTACTATGAATATAAATGGATAGTACAGTTCTACCATCTTGCACTACGCATGAATAAATACATGAATATAAAATGCGTTGATAAAAGAAAGTGCGTACTCCTACGATGCCTATCTAGATGTACCTAAGTGTACCTAGCATGTGAGTAGGTGTAAAGCCAAGAATCCCTCTAGGATTTAGTCGAACCCCATTACCTGAAGTGTGAATGTAGGAGCCCCTCTTGGTCTCGAGTTGGACACCCCGCGAGGGATGTTCAGACCACTGTCAGCTGGAGCGTCTGCAAGCAGGAGCCTCAGCGTCTCTGGTCTGTGTGTCGGCCTGGAAGTCTTGGTTCCCTCTGACTAACATTAGCAAGAGGTGCTATATTTATACAGAAAGTATCTAGGGCTCCTTTGTCCCTTGTTGCTTGTATTAGCCATTGTTGTATTTGAGGATGACGTATGGGACGAACCGTGTACGTAGATATGGGGAGGAAGGTGGTGTAGCCCCAGCCTGGTTTCTAAGAACCCTTATGAATATTCATTCATACTGTGTGAGTCTGTTGATGGAGTTATAGGACTCTATTGTTTAGGCGAAACCCTCCTTCTGCACCCAGGACTAGAACTAGGTAAAGGTTCAATCCTAAAAGGCTCGTTACAGTGTAGTGTAGGGGAGGTAATGTAGGTGAAGGGGTATGATGTTACCCGGGCCTATATTAGGGTACCTATATGAAACATAACAGTGTGAAGTGATGTCTACACTCATTGTCACAGGATGCATGATTTTATGGAATAAATTCATTGAAAAGAGAAAGTTTTGGGAAAAGATAGAGTGCAGATTCAAAATCTAAATAATTGACTAATGAGCAGATAGTTACTCCCACTTCTGGTATCTGGATGAAGTTGAAATTGGTATTGAGAGGGCTGGTTAATTTGTCACGGCAACAAGTAAGGAAGAAGGGAAACTCACATAAAAAGTATCAAGCTGGTTTATGATCGCTTTTCAAAATTAGATGTATTCTTACACTGAGACAACTATACAGTGCAGTGTAACACAATATTACCAGATGTTGGTAACAGACGTTAAGTATTTTACATTCGAAAATATTACTTCCTATGAGGCTTTATGTTCTTTAAATGGATTGCGCTTGCAAAGTTCTTGCCTGGCCACATCAGGGTGAAAGCGAGCTTCAAGGCACGCCTGAAGGGATTGATAGGGGAAGGTGGTTGGCTGCCTTGGAATGTCAGAGAGCATGAGGCATTATTTTGAAATGTACCTCCTATCAGATTACTGCTCTTACTTCCATTGAGCAGAATTGACTTCCACGGTTCTACTCCAGTAGTTCATTTAGGTTTAAGGGCACCGTTACTAATCTTTCATGCAGCACAGGGCAGAAAGGAAAGTTGCTTTGTTGTGTTATGTGAAAGGGGAGAGCAGAAATGCACCATATTTACAAAGATATGGAGCATTTCTGCTAAGTCCTTGTGCTGGTGCACTCTGTGCAGCCTAGCACCTACAAAGGCAACCATCATAGTGCAAGGGTGCCTGCGTTACAGGCAGGATTGTTTTTGTACCGGAATGGACACCTTCCTGCACAAAAACAATCCTTCACGGCATTGTCCTCTTTCTATGTGTGCTGCAGAATGCAGCACGTGCAGAAAGAAGAATTAACAAGGAGAAATAACCATATTTCACCTTGTTACTCCCCACTTGAGAAGGTGTAGTATTTTGATGCATTTCCAGTTTTACAAGTCTTTGTAAATCTGGGAATTCAGCACAATCCATGGGTGGATGCATGGGAACGCCCATGTTTCACCCATGGAACGCCTTCCAAGTTGAAATGGAACGCAACACAGCGCAAGCAGCTGCATTGCCTTACATTTCTTTACAAAGTCACGCAAGGCCACATAAATCAGATCTTGCGTGGCTTTGTAAATATTAGTAAAGCCCTGGTGTTGTCCTTGCATCCCCTTGCGTAATGCAAGGGCAAAACAAAGGCTTTATAAATAGGGGCCTAAATGTTCACAGCCAGCTCACTTATAGCATCTTGATTTTATAATGCCCTTCTATGACAAGGTCATGAGCAGTGGGAGTTTGTTCCTGACATTTATAAACACTACTAACCCCTCTCCTCTTCCACCAATTGTTTATGCTTCTGAAGTGCAACACTAAAAATGAACTGTCTGTGACTTCAGTAGAAACTGTTTCCTGCTTTATACAGCAAGCATTAACAATACCAATAGATCTGTTTTATGTATGTCTGAAAATGTTTCTTTATTGGCTGTCGTGCCTGGAGTTGCTGGTACTCGGGGCCAGCATTGCTCTATGCGGATGATGCTGTTCTGCTGGCCCGGACACCGAATTCCCTGCCGGCATTGGTGGACCGTTTTGTCCATTTCATGTATAGTCTTGACTTGGTTACCAATTATGGCAAGTCCCAGATCATGCCCTGTGGTCCAGGTAGGATTGCCACCCACAGGCTTGTTATCAAGGGTCAGTCACTGCATGGCATAACTAACTTTAGCTACCTGGGAGTTACTTTTAATACTTCGGGGTCCTGGCAGCCCCAGCTGAACAGTTCATATCTTAAGCTGAGTCGGTCAGCTGGGACAATTTTCAACCTGCCATGCACAAGAGGAAGGGGAACCATCAGGCCACTGATGAAAGTATATAACGTACAGTGTGTACCAGATGCCACGTTTGGGGTGGAGGTTTGGGGATGTCACAAGAATGCCCTTATGCCGCTAGAGGACAATTGTATATGCCGGAGGCTTTTACCCTTGCCACCCACAGCCTCCTGTCATATTATGCACCTGGAGCTAACCAGCGATACCTAGCCCACAGGGTTCAGTTAGCCCCACTATATTGTGGGTCAGCATGAGGGCTAATCTGCATGCTCAACTCTGTAGACATCATCTTGGATTGTCTCAGGTTGGATAATTGGAGCACCTTTCCCTGGTTAAATTTCATCTTGCGCACATTTCAGGAGCTGGGGTCGACGTTTGTTTTTTGCTCCCAAAGAGTATTGAAAATGATGATAAATCATTGGTCATGAGCCACTTTTGGGATTTTTGTAGAATTAGAAGGCTGCAAACTGAGTTAATGAAAAACACAGTGTTGTTTTTTTACAGACACTTCACTAGCGCAGAGCCCATTTCTTATTTGACACTTTGCCTCACTCTATTGGAGAGGTCTCACCTTTTCCATTTTAGGGCTGATACGGTTTGGCGGCTCATGAGTGCAGGTAACCCAACTGATATGTTGCAGGAACAAATTTTAACTTGTTCCTGTGATGAAGTCTCTGAACAATCGCTTATATGCTATATGTTTTTATTCAACGTTTTTA
Organism: Calotriton arnoldi; assembly: GCA_963921515.1. Classification (NCBI taxonomy): domain Eukaryota; kingdom Metazoa; phylum Chordata; class Amphibia; order Caudata; family Salamandridae; genus Calotriton; species Calotriton arnoldi. The sequence goes on along the minus strand of CAWUFW010016612.1, from coordinate 169,531 downwards.
GATACCAACACAGACTTATGCTCAAATCTCTTTTAAAATCATTGGGCCATCGCACATGTAGAGAGGCTTTGTTCCATTTGCAAATATTGAATACACCTGCTATTTGCTTCAGGGTATGCTCCTTTCTAAAAGCTGCAGTTAGATCAAGGAAAACCATGGAGGGCCCGCTCTGTTGAAACAATATTTATCTGTTTGTCGCATTTTAAATTCTGTATTTTACGCTTTTTATCATGGTGTTAACATGTTTTACCTATTTTATTTGGCACCTTGCACTTTATGCAACTGTTGTCTAATATCAGATTGCTTTGTGTCTTTTATGGCCAAAAATTGGCCAAATAAAGATTAATTGGTGATGATGATGAAAGGTTGTCGTGTTGGTTTGTGTGGATCATTCAATGAATGTATGAGCTTATGGTTGGTGAATGGATAGATGGGTGAGTGGGTGCTTGATGAGAGGATGAATGGGTGATTAATTCAGTTTGTGGATGGATGAATTGACGGAGCGCTTGTATAAGCAAGTGAGCAGCATTAAGGAAGAACAGCCTACTGTTTTTAATGGCACCATGGCCACCTTCAGCATCCAGCCCTGCAGTCATCCCTGCACTCACTTGACATCTGACCCATTCCTTCATTCTTGCTCTCTACCATCTATTATTCTTTCTTCTATACATTTACCCACTCACACATTCTTCACTTAAACTATCTGTTCTTGTATTCACTTACCCACTAATGCATCCATGCACTCATTTGTCTATGCGTTAATTCACTCCTCCATTCATTCAATCATCCAAACATTCACCTATTCATGCATCCTTGCATTCAGACTCACTCATCCATGCTTCCATGACCTACTGTTTAGGGTAATCTTTGAGTCTGTTTCATCATTAAATCACTGGTTCCCTTTCACATGGTGTGTGCCAAAGCAGAGGCATTAGTAGTGGTCACGAGCAGAATTGCAGAGTCGTCTAAGGAGTGTTTTGTCATGTCTCACTTATGAGTTCTGTTGTAGTGAGAAGTGCTGAGCTGCAGTGTTACATGGTGAATATCTGTTGCCTTCTGTATGGCTGTGCGATTGTGTGAGCACCCAAAAATCAGAAAACCGGGTGTTAAATCAATCACCTCAAACTTACAGCTTGGACCCTCAAAATCCTGGTTGCTAGACAGGCCGTATGGACCTTGGCCACTGTTTCTGAATGGAGCTGAAAGAGAACATACAGGTCAGGTATATCCTCAACTGTCAAGCTCTTTATGTTCAGTCAATGATGAGAGGTTTGAGTAGTTTTAAAAGGTTTTATTTTCTAATTCAAGTTTAGGTTTTTCTGATTCTTTATTCATTAGTCAAATATCTATGAGGTTACAGAATTGATAATAGAAAAATATAATTAATGCAGATCATGTTATAATGTGCATATAGTGCGTTCCATAAAGAAAGAATCCCTCTTCTAAGAAATGAGGCGTAAATGAAGTCAGTCAGAACCCATGAAGAGCTCAAAAAGAAAGGCAAGAGTGAGATTAGCATGAAGCTGAAAATTAATAATTAATAATTGCAGAATTTCCCGTTTTAATAAATGTCAAAAGAACACAACCTGTCGTTTCTGATTTGAATCTCACCTGATCTGCCTCCTGTCTCCTCCTGGTACTAAATCTCTCCAGCTCCATCTGATCTGCCCTCCTCCTAGCTGATCTGCCTCCTTTTCCTAGACTCCACACTCCTGTCTTCTTCTAAAATCCTTCCAAATCTTTCTCCAAATCTGAAGCTCCTAAACAAGGAACGTGTTTTTAAAACAGTAACTCACAGTTGTTCCGTTCTTGTCTTCATCCAGTCGAAATCCAGCAATTCTCCTATGTCATTTATCTTGCGAGCTGGCTAGCTCCTTTGGGTCAATGAATAAACATTTCCCATGGCACATTTTCTCCACAGTTGGAATCCTATTTAAAATGACCTCTTTTTATAACCTTCTAACAAGTAACTGTTTATTTTAACTAAACATATGGTCTGTAAGCTGCAAAGAAATCTTTATTTAAGCTGGAAGTCATTAGAAACGAAATATGGAAATTCATTTTGAAATATATGTGTTGTTTCTGTTCTCTATGGCAAACAAAACAAGTTTTAAGTCAGTTATGAATGGGGCTCTGTTTAAATAATAACACTTTACCAGCAACAAGTCTGAGGTTACATGCTGTAATTTATGTGAGGGGTATTTTTTCACTAAGAAGACACATTCTGTTATCTGGAAGGTCAAGTTCTTTGAGCAAGCTGCATTTCTACAAACCATTAATTCTAGTTAGCTGTCACTGTTTTCTGCACTTTTAAATATTGTGTTAATTTAATACAAACTACACATTAATGCTGCATACATGTTTAATAATTATTGTAAGTTTAAGAAAATCACAATCTATAGTTAAGACAGAATCTAAACTAGCTACATTAAATATAAATTATTTTTGTGCCTGTTTTAGCACTCTAAAGAACATGATTGATTAAAGGAAAGCATCTGGTTAAAGGCCTTTGAATATCAAAGCCTCATTTTTCATGTTTTCAGCACCAAATGTCCGTGTGCCATGTTTGAAGTCCGCGGCAGATTGTCATTAGTAGTGATTGATTTTTGTAGAAAATGTGGAATTTCTCACAATCAGCAAGGCAGTTAGTGTTAATGGTTTTATCTGACTCTAAGGTTAAATCTTTGGGCATTACTCTAGACTGAGATTTTACAATGAATTTCCAGATTAATACAGTAGGTGGCACTAGCTTTTATGTTTTACATTTCCAGGGAACTCTCCTTACTCTCAAAAGATATTCATGCCTCGATCATCTATTACAACAGACTCTATGTGGGCCTTCCAGCCTAAGGACTTATGAAGCTCCAAAGAGTAATGTAGCAGTGTGATTAATTTGCAACTTGAAAACATGTGAACATGTTTCTCAGGCACTCAAAGACTTACCTTGGCTGGCAGTCGAGCAGAAGATTCAATTTAAAAGTCTCAATGCATAGAGCTTTTCATCACTCAATCCTGTCCTACATATTCAGTCCCTGTGTTTCAAGAAAGTGCTCTCTTTTCTGAATGTTCCCAAAATAACAAATATTTGCCTGGGTGAGATTTCTCTCAATTTTGTGTGTTCCTAGATTTGAAATAGTTTATCACTCATTTTACATCAAACTGAGTCTTATATCAGTGGTTCTTACGCTTTTGACCTCTGCGGATCCCTACTGAATCATTAGGGAATCCAGACACCACCCACACAGTCATTATTGGAAACCAGGGACCCTCAGCTTAAGACATTTTGATGATTTGAACCTGAAAACAATACACAAAAATATAGAAACAAGTATATATCAAACAAATGCTCAATTATTGAAATATTTCATTTATATTTTATTTAATTCACAATCAAATATAGAAAGCTTTTCTTGCTGTGTAGTGTTTTAATTGATTCTGAGTGAAGTGAGAAGATAAGATACAGGTGAGCTTGAGTGCTGCAAGTTGTGTGCTAATATATATCCTCCTATTAAATTAATATCGCAAAAAGATGGAGGTACTAACAATTTCTCTTAATTAAGGGGATGGCTAGTAGGTCTAATCAAGCAGTTCAGATGCTAGAGTTCCAGAAGGAGCAGCATGCAGCTGAGGAGGACTTGCCTGCAGTGATGGATAAGGCAAGAGGTGCCTTGATCAACAAGCTTGTGGATGTGGATACTCTTTTTATTTTAAGAGTTTCCATGTGTGGAAACCACAAGGGTTTGATGCAAACATTGTAGGGTCTTATTCAAGATGGGCAAATTGAATGTTATTTATTCAGTGATGAAACCATTTTTTACCCTGGCTCTGGTAAAGATTGGTGTACAATTTGTTTCATAAACCTTTGTTGCCTTTAAGGGAGCAACAATTATTAAAAAAAGAGGTGTTGGACCCTTAACCAGTGGGAGGAAAGGCTAGGCCAGAAAACTATGAGCATATAAAAAGATGCCTTCCACTGTATATATTAAATGACTTCAGAATATACAGTACACCGCAATCTACTATTTAAACATACGCAAGACCTTTTAATCACATATTCACTAGCATTTCCTACAAAACATTTTGCCTGGTTTGAAACATTAAGTGAGAGATGCAAATACTACAGCTCTTTTTATGAAAAAAATACCCAAACGTACACCAACATGTGGGAACATTGGGATCATGCATACACTGCAACCCCAAATACGGTGTTTAACAAAACAATCCCACACCAGTGTATCTAAAATAGTGCAAATACTGTACAAAATTCTTTAGTAGGGAAAAAATCAGTCTTTCAACAACAGTCCTAGTTTTTTGAAGAAGTAGGTGCGAAGAAAAGATCAAATTAGTAATTTCCACATATTTATCAATAAACATGGACAAGGACAAAGAGGTGGAAAGGGGTATTTATATTTTAATGCCATAATTGCTGCTTGCTTGCTCCTTGCTACTGCAGAATCTAGGTCCCAGTTAACTACACACCTGGAGGCACCAGCTGATTTCATGGGGGAGGAGTGCCTTATTGCTGGGCGCTACAAAGCGCTGTGCTCACTCCCACAGCACGGGACGACGTAATTGCTGCTTGCTTGCTCCTTGCTGACAGGCACTCCAGGTCTCAGTTCACTACGCACCAGGTGGCGCCATCTGATTCCAGGGGAAGGAGCTGTCATGTGTTCCGTGCAGGCCCATAGTCGTTTTCCTTATGTAACCCTGAGCACGTTGTAGGCTGCACTCTGCTTTGAGCACGTTACTATGCAAACGTATTTTGCTTTATGTCACGTTGTACTTTCACACAACACCTGCCATTGTTTTTACATTCTGTTCTTTCCTGGGATTTAGTCTGAACACCGTAGACTAGTTCAAACAACAATGCCCGTTGTTATTCTGTTCTGGTCAGGCTCTAGCACCTAGACAAAACATAAAAATGCAGCTGTTGTTTTGGAACACCTACTCTTTGTCATATAGGTATGCACAGACATGCAACAACACACTTGGAGAGAGATTTTTCAGAGAGGGGATCACAACTACACCTGGGATGTGTAACTTTCATCTGTGCATGCTAAGGTACGGGGTCCACTGCAAACACCCAGAGATCTTTTGATATATATCTATCTATCTATCTCTCTATCTCTCTATCTATCTATCTATCTATCTATCTATCTACCTATATATATATATATATATTCACTGAAAAAAACATAGGTTTCAGGCACGTTATAGTTAGAAATTAGCATTTAAAAAACCTTACAAATTCAATGAAAAAACCATAGGTTTTAGGGACAGTTATAGTTAGTTGGACATTGCACTCGTACAAAACCCGTGAAATTCCCCCGTTATAGTTAGTTCAGGTAACTATAACTCGCGCTCCCGCAATACACTGCTGATGACGTCACATATTACATCACTCATGACATGGTCAGTGACATCACTGATGACATCACTGATGACATCTCAAATGACATCACTGATGACATCATCCAGTGACTGTGTGTTTCTGTAAAGTTTAAATATGTTTAATATATATAGGGAAAGGCGTATTGAAGAATGAGTGGGTGTATAAGTGTCTGAATGGATGATTTAGTATGTGCGTGACTGACTCTACAAGTGAGTGATTAAACGTATCTTACTGAATGCATGGGTTAGTGACTAAACTGTGTGAATGTCTGTATCCGTCTGTTTGTTGGTGTGTAAGTGGATGCATGGATTTGCGAATAGCTACATGAGTGTCTATATGGGTTATTGATTGGTTCTCTGAGTATCTGTATGGCTGCCTGAGTGTTTGTGTGGGTGGGGTGTGTGTGACTCTGTACATAGATGTGTGAGTGGGTGATTCACTGGGTGCATGATTTCAAGAGTGCATCTGTGATGGACTGCTTGGGTGGGTGAGTGTGTGTATGGGTGTGTTAGTGAGTGAATGTATATCTCAGTGGTCCATGTGCGAGTAACTACATATGTAAAAGGCAGTATATATGTGTGTTAGAGTATTTAAATGGCTATAAGTGAGAGTGTGTGATTGTGAGAGTGGCTATATGGATGCGTGTGTGCTTGTATCAGTTATTGTATAAGAGCGTAAGAATGTGCTAGTATTTGTATGGGTAAGTGAGCTGGTGTGTGTATAAATGTATAGGTGAGTAAATGGGTGTGTGATTAATGTTTTGCATGACTGACTAGGTGTGTGAGTACCTCTATGGATGAGTGGCGGTGTGTGAGTGTTTATATAGGTGTATGAGTGCATATGATAGTCCTGTACTGAGTGACTGTAAGTATGAGTGACTGTACGGGTGAGTGAGTAGATGTGTGTGTGTAGACCTAAGAATCAGTGAGTGGGTATGTAGTTATTGGTATTGGAGTGTGTATGGTTTTGAGAATGGCAGTCTGTAATTTAGAGTGGGTGTATCAAAAGTTATATTAGGGTGTGAGAAGATGCATGAAATTATCACATGGATGATGTCATCAGTGATGTCATCAGTGATGTCATTTGAGATGTCATCAGTGATGTCATCAGTGATGTCACTGACCATGTCATGAGTGATGTAATATGTGACGTCATCAGCAGTGCATTGCGGAGGTGCGAGTTATAGTTACCTGAACTAACTATAACGGGGAATTTCACGGGTTTTGTACGAGTGCAATGTCCAACTAACTATAACTGTCCCTAAAACCTATGGTTTTTTCATTGAATTTGTAAGGTTTTTAAATGCTAATTTCTAACTATAATGTGCCTGAAACCTATGGTTTTTTCAGTGAATTTGTAAGGTTTTTTAAATGCTAATTTCTAACTATAACGTGCCTGAAACCTATGGTTTTTTCAGTGAATTTCAAAAGTTTTTAAATGCTAATTCCTAACTATAACATGTCTGAAACCTATGGTTTTTTTCAGTGAATTTCAAAGGTTTTGTAAATGACAATTTTTAAATGTATTAATTGTTATATTTATTTTTTGATACTGATTTACTACATTTTTTTAAACTATTTATTTTTAGATATTTTATCTTTTAAATTACATTGTAATTACATTATACATTACATTACAAAATATACTTTCTCAGAATGAATTACTTTAGTTTAAATACTTTGCAAATAGGCAATAGACTTTTAAGTACAGTAGTTACAGTTGTTGCAATGGGCAACACAATTTCAAACACAATGCAACTTGAGCTCAATGTGAATTTCTACTTAAATGCTATTAGTTACTTTATGGATTACTTTTCTAACCACAGGACTGGATCCTAGATTTAGTCCTGGCACATCTCCTGTAAACAGTTGAGTAAAAGCGTTTTGGTTACAGTAGTGATTTTTAAGGAATATTATTGTATTTTAAAAGTTGACAGAAACTTTTTCACATAGAATCACCAATGTTATCTTATGGGAGGAAATTCACTTAGCAGGTAAGTAGTGTTATCGTTACTTTTTCTTACTTAGTGGTGGATCCTGGATCCAGCACTGGTGCATCTCCTGTAAACAGTTGAAAGAATGCGTTTAAGTCATACAGGCGATTTTTAAGGAATATTTGTAGTTTGTGAAAATCGACAGTTTGAAACTTTTCTTCTGAAAACCAGACAATGGATTCCTATGGACGGAAATACAAGTTACTGGTAAGTACGTTAGAATTACTTTTCAGGGTCAGTGCTGGGCTAAAAGATGCAGCACTGGGTTCTCTCCTGATAACAGGTGAGTAAATCGGAATTCGTAGTTCTGCTGATTTTAGAGGAATATTTGTAAGTTTCAAAAATCGACACTTAGAAACTTTTTCAGCAAAAAGCAGTCAATGATATCCTATGGAAGGAAATTCAAGTTACTGGTAAGTACGGTTAAAATTACTTTTCAGGATTAGTACTGGGCTCAAAGCTGCAGCACTGTGGTCTCTCCTGATAACAGGTGAGTAAATCGGATTTCGTAGTTCGGTTGATTTTAGAGGAATATTATAAAGTTCAAAAATCCACACTTAGAAGAATTTCCAAGTGAAACCAGTCAATGTTAGCCCATGGAAGGAAATTCAAGTTACTGTTAAGTACGGTTAGAATTACTTTTCAGGATCAGTAGTGGGCTCAAAGATGCAGCACTGAGGTCTCTCCTGATAACAGGTGAGTAAATCGGAATTCGTAGTTCTGCTGATTTTAGAGGAATATTTGTAAGTTTCAAAAATCGACAGAAACTTTTTCAGCAAAAAGTAGGCAATGATATCCTATGGAAGGAAATTCAAGTTACTGGTAAGTACGGTTAAAATTACTTTTCAGGATTAGTACTGGGCTCAAAGATGCAGCACTGTGGTCTCTCCTGATAACAGGTGAGTAAATCGGAATTCGTAGTTCGGTTGATTTTAGAGGAATGTTATAAAGTTCCAAAACTCCACACTTAGAAGAATTTCCAAGTGAAACCAGTCAATGTTAGCGTATGGAAGGAAATTCAAGTTACTGTTAAGTACGGTTAGAATTACTTTTCAGGATCAGTACTGGGCTCAAAGATGCAGCACTGAGGTCTCTCCTGATAACAGGTGAGTAAATCGGAATTCGTAGTTCTGCTGATTTTAGAGGAATATTTGTAAGTTTCAAAAATCGACAGAAACTTTTTCAGCAAAAAGTAGGCAATGATATCCTATGGAAGGAAATTCAAGTTACTGGTAAGTACGGTTGATTTTAGAGGAATATTATAAAGTTCAGTAGTGGGCTCAAAGATGCAGCACTGAGGTCTCTCCTGATAACAGGTGAGTAAATCGGAATTCGTAGTTCTGCTGATTTTAGAGGAATATTTGTAAATTTCAAAAATCGACACTTAGAAACTTTTTCAGCAAAAAGCAGGCAATGATATCCTATGGAAGGAAATTCAAGTTACTGGTAAGTACGGTTAAAATTACTTTTCAGGATCAGTACTGGGCTCAAAGATGCAGCACTGAGGTCTCTCCTGATAACAGGTGAGTAAAACGGAATTCGTAGTTCAGCTGATTTTAGAGGAATATTTGCACAATGGTGAAGGAAGGGGTGGGGCCTGAGGTGACATGTCTGCAAACACGTCCTGTGGCGCGTTTTAAGTTGGAGAATTAATTCCTCCTCAATCCTGAGGGTCCCTAGGGGCCAACTAGCCCACCAGGAACCTCCAGTATGCGCCAGAGGCTGCGTTGCAGAGAGGTGTACAGAGGCCACGCCCCTTTTTACAACACTCTGCAACGCAGCTCTGTGGTGCTTACTGGAGGTACCTGGTGGGCTTTTTATCGGCGGGATCCGCGCACCCTAAGCGCATCCCGCCGATTTTAAAAAATGCTTTTTCTGCCCAGGGGTCTGTGTGGGACCCCTGAGCAGACCTAGAGGTCAGGGTGTTTCTACCCTGCCCCCTTTGTGCATTTTGCGCACTTGTTTCTTGCCACTTAAGAAACTCAGGGTTGCAACATATTTACAAGTACCCTAAGCGCATCCCGCCGTTTAAAAAAAAAATGTTTTTTTCTGCCCAGGGGGTCCTTGTGGGACCTAGGGGGTCAGGGTGTTTCTACCCTGCCCCCTTTTTGCGCTTTGCGCACTTGTTTCTGTCCCTCGGTTCTACCGAGGGACAAAATAACTGCCAACACTTCCTGATTTGGAGTGTTGACAGCCACTTGACAACCAATTAGCATGCAGCTCGTGATCGGGAGGGTACGCGGACCCTACTCGGCCATAGATATATATGTGACTTTACTTTTGATTTTCTCAGGAACTACTGAGCGGATTTACACCATTTAAGCAAAAGGCACGACACTGAACCAAGGGCTACCTCTTTGCCAAATTTGGTGTAATTCCGTTCAGCAGTTCGGGCTGTAGCTGCGACTAAAGGTTCCTATGGAAAAATGAATGGGGAAAGCGCGTTTTGGGACCCCCTTTTTCTCGGCCCCGCTTGACGAATCACCCCGAGACTTTCAGGATAGGAGCGGACCGGAGCGCCCCAACAAGTTGGAAGCTTTTGCGAAGATTCGTCAACCGGCGCCAACGTTATTGAAAATAGAATGTTGCGGATTTCCTATGGAAAATAGGTCCTAACTATAACTATCTACTGGCGACCGCCAGTAGATAATATATATATATACATATATATACATATATATATATATATATATATATATATATATATATATATATATATATATATATATATATATATATATATATATATATATATATATATCCCTTTGTAGAGGGGGAGGGAGGTTAGTCTGCCGTGTCTAGTATCATGACAGCTCCTTTTACGGTTTAAGAACTACTTACTATGCTGCCTGAATTTGTCTTAGTTATCTTCTTACTTATTCTGGCACGTATACTGCATACTAGAGCACAATAGTTAAAATCAATATTTTAAATGTTTCTCGTGTCTCTGTCAGAACTTATTGTTGATGAGTGTGAGAGCGAAAGGGTGTGTCCTGTCACCGCGATCCCTGAGAGAGTTGGGAGTGTTGTGTTCTGGGGTGTCTAATCACTTGTTCCTCTGTGAGTGAGTAGGAGGGCAAGTGAGGCATGACAGCTAGTTGGTTCCATGCTCATGGGTACTAAGGTGGTAGGATAACTCAGTCCCTGCCTACTAAGGTTCTATGGTCCCAAGCATAGTTCTGTCATTTTGCAGAATCCCTGCAACATGGCGTCACCAACGTTTGGTCTGGTACTTATTTACGGGACTCCTGAGTAGCACTTGTGCTTGTCCGCGGTACCATCACACCATTTCCCAGAGACATCTGTGGTGTGGGGGCTTTGTAGGGTCTTCCTATTGCTGTAGGTTTTTCAAGCTTAGATTTTAAATGGTTTTTACCCACTTTTGTGCTACCATTTGCATCCCTCGCTATTGGTTCATGGCTAATCACGCTGCAATTCCAGTCATTGGCACGCGGTGGTTAGTCAACACTTGTTACAGCATGGGGTCTCCAATGCGGGATCTGCTGTTGTTTTGTGGTCGAGATGGACCCTGCGTACTGCTTTGAGGTTTTTCATTCCTGGGTTACGTTCTCTATGGTTGATGCGAATGATAATACTTTTCATTCTTACACTGTGGCCACTGTTCCCACACCTTATCAACCTTATGCGGTTATTGAGTTTCCTCCTGCGGCCTGGGAGCTACAGATTTGGTTTAATGGCGCCCTTCCCATCCTATTGCTACTGTTCAAATGGGCCCCTTAAGAATTGACGGGGCCACATGGCCTGTGTTGGTCGGTTTTACGCTGTACTGGGGCGGAGGTACTTTATTGTATGCTCAAGTTATCCTTCTTTATAGACACTTGATTCAATTTGTTGCCCGTGCCTTTCTTGCAACTCCACCGGGGGCTGCTCCTCTGGTGCAGGCTCCACATGATGTGGGGGGGGGTTGTTATGAGCTTTGTTATTATAAACTCTGTGTTTGGGCAAACTTCCTCTTAACCCTGAAGACTTTCTGTTTTGGATTGCTCAGAAAATTGATCAGCTTGATGCTGTTTTTCCCCTTACGGGTCCTCAGGAAAAACAGAGGATACTTAACATGCATTTGCCTAGTGGTCTGGTTCCACCTTTGGCCGACTGCAACACCTGGGGGACGGTGTTCGCTACAGTGTATACACTTTGCTATGGCACCCCCTCGTTGAGCGTTCTCTCGAACGTTCTCAAACATGTACAGAACAAACATGGGGCAGGTCCTACCCTAAATTTGGGGATGAAGCTACAGGGTTATTTGCCGGGAGTCTCCAAAATGATTTTTTCTAATGTTAAAGGTGACGCAGAGTTCTCAATTTTATGCCAGCGACTTTCCGCAGTGGCCATTGTCGACTGTGTGCATTAGTTGCCTGTTATCATCTCTAATGTTTATACATCTTTGGGTCGTAACAGTTTAGGTTCCAGACCATCTGTGGAGTCTCTAAACAAACCTCTTCCTGACAAGGATGCTCATCCCATCTTTCCTAAAAAGTCCTTGGATAAATCTAAACAACAACAACTGAAGCCTAGGTCTCATGGAGGGTCACTGTCAACAGACGCTTCAGAGCGGCGTTATGATTTGCATGATCGCACTAAAATTAAGACTCATGAGCTTTTTCAGGTTCCTGATCCTTGATCTCCTCGTTACTTTCAGGATTCGTCTGATCAACAGTATGACAGAGGCAGATGACAAGATTGCAGACAAGGCGAGTCCTTGCAGCCCAAAAGGAACACGCAACGCTCTTTTGACATGAAGGTCAAGAGGGAGGAATTGCCTCCATATAGATCTCCTTCCAAAAGAAGAATGTTGCTGCTTTAACAGTGAAATATGCCCCAGATGGTGGAACCCTTCTCCTAGACAGGAGTTGAGCGGTGACTCTCCTCGACAGTGTGGCAGAAGTCACCATAGTGCATTGGGTGGTGAAAGCAACTGACACCTATGTTACTGTTTAGACTGCGGATACCCGCGTTGCATCCCCTGATTGGCTTTATCATTTAGATATTCAGATTGAAGGTATTATTAAACGCACCATTAAGGCTACTTTTGGGGACAATTTGACTTCTTCTTGCGAAATTTTACTGGGGGGGCGATTGGCCTCCCGTCTTTGTGCTCCCATGTCCTCATGGTGAGGATGTGATCCTCCATTCTTTTTCACATTCTGTCCTGGATGAAACGAAGCATATTTATTTTTCTGAATGGGCCCTGGCTTTGGCCCCTGCCTTATACCGCAACTAGGCAGGCTGGGATGAGGATTCTCCGCTACATGTTATTCCGATACGTTCCACCCCACAGCCTCAATTTCAATATCCAATTAAACGTGGTGCAAAAGCGTCCGTTAAAGAAATCCTTACTCAGTTAGAGTACCAGGGTGTGATTGAGCCCTGTGTCTCTCCTATGAATAACCCTCTTTTTCCAGTTTTGAAACCTGACAGTCCTTATCGTATAGTTTTTGATTACAGACATTTTAACAGTCATACATGCACCTTTGAGGCGCAAAACACACATAGTATGGCCATAATCAATAATTTCAGCCGTAGAAAATTCAAGACTATGCTTGATATTTCTAACTGCTTTTTCAGTCACAATCTGGCTCCTGAGATCCGGGATTGGTCTGCTTTTACCGCCCTCAGCTGCCAGAAGCGATACGCCCATTTACCAATGGGGTATAAGAATAGTCCCGGGATCTTTGCGGCATGCATTGTGGCCCTTTTACATGATATTGATCCTGAAGCTTTGTACTATGTCGATGATATATACCTTAGCGATGATTAATTAAATCCCCAACTCGCAAGAGTGGATCGCATCATCATGCGATTTGCTGTGCTTGGCTACAAGTTCAATTTTGCAAAGTCTCACATTGCATTGCTTGCTGTCCTTTTTCTTGGTTATGAGTTAACCAATGATGGTAGGTGTTTGGCTCCCCATTTTTGGGAGAAATGTGCACAATTGCAACCCCTTTCTATCCTCAAGAAATTGCAGTCCCTGCTTGGTTTCTTAGATTTTGGCAGGACTTACATTCCTGATTATGCTCAGCACATTAAACCTCTTTATGCCTTGGTACACCCAGCTTTTTCTGCTTCCTCCCGGCTTCCAGCACATACTGCTGTCTTACCTGCTTTACAGTCTGATCTCTTTGCAACACAGTATTTACAGACCAGACTGAATACCACAAATTTGGTCATCCGGATTTTGTCGGGTGCAATTGGTTTTACTTACGTAACATCTAATGAAGGAGACACTGTCCCCAATTCTTATAAATTGCATTTGTACACTCCTGCTGAAATGCGTTTTTCTTCTACTGAGTACATTTTAACTGCAGTGCATATGGCCATCCTTATAGAACTGCCTCTTGCTCAAGGTAAACGCTTCTTTGTTGTTTCACCTGTGCCTGCCTTGGAAGCAGTCACAAAGGCTGGCGTTCCAAACTCTAAAGCCCTTCACCCCCATTGGATTCCATGAGCAATGTCATTCACATCTATTGATGTTACGTTTGTTTTTGACCCTTCCTTGCAAAAGCAAGAGATTCTTCAATATGAACACGTTCATCCTCTGCCTTCTTCGAATCTTCCTCTTCATTAGTATAAATGTATCATTTACACTGATGGTTCAGCACAACCGGCCATTGGTTCTAAACAGACCTATTCTGTGGCTTGCGCTATCGTTGTAGGCACTATGACCGATGAAGTTTTCTACTCTACTTATATTCATACCCACTCCTTTGGTGACTGTACGACACAGATGGCCGAGTTGAGAGCTTTGCTTTTGGCCCTCGAGCATTCTGATCCTGCCTCACCCACTCCTGTGTGTGATTCTGTTTATTGCGTTCAATCCTGTAATGAAAATTTGCATTTTTGGAAACAAAATGACTTTCGGGATTCTAAGGGTAGCACAATAAAGCATAAAATGCTTTGGGTGAAGGTGGCTGATCTTAAAGATCGCCTACCACTTATACATGTTGTACATACATTGGGCCATCTACGTTCGGGTACGCAAGCTGCTGGAAGTCAAGGAAGCAGCCAAATCTGCAGTCGCCACAACTAAGGTAGCAGCAGTCACGCGTTCCATAACTAAAATTGATGACAACATTCTGACTGCTGATATATTTATCAGTTTACTCCTGACTAAGTTCCCTTTGTAACAATTCCTGGGGTTGGTGATCACCTGATTCCCAACCTCGACTGCAGACGTGCTTTATAGTGGCCGCTCATGAAGGTATGGTTTCTGTGCATGCAGGAGTCACAGCCACTGTTTCAATCTGACACCAACGTTATTGGCGGCGGGGTTTGTACCAGCAGACTCACCAGTATGCCCTGTGCTGTGCCGTCTGTCCACAAATTAAGTGCTGTTCACCACAGATACACCTACATATTTCAAATCAGCTATATTTAGCTGTATTTATCTTGATCATTGCGGTCCCCATGTTTCGGATAATGCATTCAAATACATTTTGGTTGCAGTCAATTTCTGCTCTAGGTTCCTCTGAGTCTGGCACAGCGCTCGGCTGGTGCTCTAATGGTTATTAAAGATTTGCAAGTCTTTGTTGGGACTTATGCCTGTGGCGCTTTCCATTCAGACCAGGGTCCAGAGTTCACCTCTAAGGCATACAATGACGACTATGGGGATGCAGGTGCATTTCTTGTCTCCATATAGGCCCGAGGATAATTCTGTTGTGGAGCAGATGAGCTGTGACTTAAAGCAGTCTTTAACAGCGAGGGTATTCAGTATGGGGCATGGCTGGTTTACTCATCTTTATGGGGTTCAACCATCACTTAATAACCTCCCTAAAAGATCTCTGGATGGGTGGACCCCGTATGAAATGCTCTTTGGCATCAGAATGTATGTTCCAGACCTTGACGGTCTAGATGTTGTGGCGGCAGCCGCAGCGTTTGGCGTAGATAACCACTGTGCTGTCTTACAGGATCTACAACAATGTCATGATGCTCTGGCCAACACTCATTTGCCTTCTACTCTCCCATCGGATGCAGCTGTACAGATTCCTGTTTCTGGCTGGCTTCCTAAAGTTGGTGATCCCGAGCGTGAGAAGGTGGTGATCAAAAAAGAATTTGGAGGTGGCATCGCTGGAGGCTAGGGTATTAGCCGGGGAGCGGGCTGATCTGCCGCTCACACATCGCCTTGACATTGAAAGACAGGAAATGAAGGACCTTGCAGACAATGCTGCTAGGTCGGCGGCCTTAACAACACAAAGAAGGATATATGATCTAGGTGATAAAGCAAATAAAATGATTGCATGGTTGTGATCCAGCGCTAACAATAAAAATTATTCTCCTATATACTTCGGTCATCCAGGTGCAATTACTCCTTCATCACACACACTATATCCATATGACGGTGGGGCCCATAACACCGCATATACATTCACTTACTCATTTATTCCCTGGATTTCCTCTGTCAATAACCTAGGAGAAAAACGATTCGCTGGAAGGAGACGGGATACCTCTTTTAACTTGACATAATGTTTCTCATTTGCCTTAAGGTATTCCGCTCATTGGTCGATGGACCAACTAGTAGGAATCAGTTGATGGTGATTAAGACCAGCTCAATCACAATAAACTCTTTAACATTTCAATTTAATCATTGAGCTAAAGAATCACGGAGTCATTTGTTTAAAGAATAATAAAATTTATATAAAGTTTTTATGCAAGAAATGAGGTTAAGCTTATTATTCAGATCATTATATTTATCATCAATATAAGAATAAATTGAAATTGCAATACATATCTATTAGACGGAAAAATAAGGTTGTCATAGTAAGAACTCTAAATGATCAATCTATCTGTCTGGGGAAAATCTAATAGTTCTAAATAAAAATCTATCAGGAAAATTCTCCTAAAGCAGCATCTTATACTCAACTGGAAAATAAAAATAGCAGCATCAGCTCGTCAGCATCAGCAACCGCAACTTCACCCATCTACAGCATCTAACTTCTCCAGCATCTGCTCTCCAGCAACTAACTCTCCAGCAACTCACTCTCCAGCAACTAACTCTCCAGCAACTAACCCCTCCCACCAAGAGTAGGTCTTCTTATACCCTAATTCTAGCTTACTGAATCAAATGTTGCATCTTCATGGCGTGATTCTTTCTCATTGGTCAAAACTCAGGCCCATATACATTTTAATCAAATTTCCTGGTCTTAACCAGTTCCTTGTGGAATGTCCATACTTGCATCGTTTCCCACAGTTTATGTCATTGCTCATCCGTTTCGATCAGTCCAATTTGTATCTTTTTCTGCTACATTTTAGATTCAACAGTTCCGTCCATTGATTCAGTTGGACTTCTCACGCTTCTTGCTGATCATCTTGGCACACATCTGCTCAGAAAGATCACAATAGCCTTGACCATACTTCCATCTTAGCCTCTCAGCACCAGCACGTGATCATCCCTTTCCACAGCCTCTCTCCTCTATCACATGGTTCCCTGCTCATGCGTGCTCTAGCAACTGGTGGCCATTTTATATCGCTGCTCGTCAGGCCTAAGCGCACTATTTTCAAAGATAAATAAAATATTGTTAAAACAAAGAAATATAAACCCTTTCGTTTCCCTCCCGTCTTTCTACGTACCCCAATTAGGTATTACCTAGCAAAAAGCAACATATAAAGCTGTCCCTTACTTACCATCGCTTTATTTTGCAACTATACGTTTTATTTAAAAGCACGGATCATGCGTTTATTATTTAATTAGTACGCAAATATTATGTTATGTTAGACACGTAAACAATTATAAGTTGATTAATTTGCACACGGAATAGCGTGTTACCTTTAACCCTTAACATGTAACATACATTGTTGGTTATTTACTTAAACAAACATGTTTATTAATTATTTTACGAAAAATATTAGGAGGTTAAAAAAATTCATTTACCCTGCTCCATCAATTCCCCCCTTTGGTGATTTTTAATATCACCACAAAACCCAAGTTATACAATTTTCTCAGACAGCATATATCTTTTATCCATTTGCTTTTGTTAGTTTACACAACTGTATCCCTTTCAACTTGTCTCTTCGTTTTCTTGTACATGTTCTCTTTTATTTCTTCTAACTCTATTTCACCCATTTCTCTCTCTCTCTCCTTGTTTATGATGTTTTCTTTTTCTATTTTATTCTGCCTTCTTCTTCTCTTTACACATGTTATTACAAGCTTCAGTACTAATATTATTATTATTATCACGGTTGTTATTATTATAACTTTCCCTATTATTAATCCACTCATTATTGTTAACCAATTTATTACTGAAGAAAACCCTTTACCAAGTTTTCCAAAAGCACTTTCAACCTCCAGTGGAACAAGTTCTTTGTGCAAATTTGTAATATTTGTTATATACTTCTGTATATTTTCGCTTTTATCTGGAATGTAAGTGCAACAATGTTGGACTTTCAGCATTCCACAGACTCCGCCCTCTTTTGCCAAAAGAATGTCAAGTGCAAGTCGATTTTGCATCACCATAGCTCTCATGGCAACCATCTCGGTATTTACCATCAAGAACCCTCCAGCAGTATCTGTAGATAAACGATCTACCACTGTGGATAATTTCCGAATTCTAAATGCATTCAAAGATATTCCCACTGCTGGTATCAATGCACCAAAAATATCACCTACTATTTCTGAAAAACTTTCCCTTTTTCTACGTGTAAAGGTATTTATCATTTTGTGTGTTCCTTTTTCTTTTCTATCCATATGAAAAAACTTTGGAAAGACCAGGCCTAAGTAACATGACCCATACCAATGGTCCGGCAACCTATAATAAGCCCTATTTCCACAAACATAATAGATCCCTGGAAATATTGGATCTTTTCCCCCTTTGAATCCCCATCCACCTAAAATGTGATAATTGTCATGGCAAATACTGGAACCCACAAAATAATTGTCATATCTTGTCTTATTTCTTCTAATGCACAACCTTCCCTGTTGGGGCCAATCCAGAGTCATAGCTGCATTTGTCTTTTTCTTGTCATGATTGTCTTCCTCAAACGCCCAAAGAGGTGTTTTTGTCTCTTCTATTACTTTTCTTTGAAATTTCACTCTTCTCTCTTCAACCATCTCTAAAAATACTTTTTCTTCCTTCTTTAACTCACAGGTAAGGTTGTACCTAATTATACTATCTAATGTTAAAATCTTATCCTCTAGAAAATATTCACCAAACGTTTTTCCCTCTTTTATTTTGTTTAGCTCTGGAACTACAGAAACTTTCGTAAAAATCTTATTTATGTCAGTGTAATAATATTCTAATCTACCTGTTTTATAAAATAAACTTGCTAAGACACTACATGTTATTCCATACGTCAAAGGGAGGTGATGATAAGTCACACCCTCTGCTACAGATGCAGGCAACTGCATACAAACATAGCAATCTCTTACATCCATTGTTTCTACATACTCATATAATAATTTAGTAAAAACATTTTTAGAAAAATCTGTTATTGATTTGTCCTTGTGTAATTCTGCACTACTCTTTAAAATAACTGGTTCTTGAGTGTTAGCTCCTTTTTCTTTCTCAGTGTTATTAGACGTTTCTACTACAGCTAAACTAATTGGAATAGTGATTGCTAGAACCACCCATACTGTTATTAATAATCCTGTACAAAAGCAGCACATCTTGCACCATCTACTTAAAAACTCACATTTACATTTTCTATCTCTAGTATTCTCCATTTTGTTTTATAACCTTATTTATTTGTTTTCCAGAAAATTGTGTCACTACACCTCAGAAATGACTTATTTGCCACTCTGTATTCCAATGTTTTGTCTTTGCTTGGTACTTTCTTTTAATTCTTTTTCAGAATTCTTTCTTTGTCACCACCGGTAAAATTCAGTCAGATCCAGTGTTTTGTCAAATCCGGTAGAAACTATTTAAACTTCCTCAGGTTTGTTGCACCTCACCTTTTCCCATCAGGTTTCTTTGTTCTGGGTTCTCGTGAGTGTTCTTTTCTTCTTTGTTACTAGTCAAAGCAAGATACAACCATTCAGGCGATCTATACTTCGGATTTACCTTCTTTACTCTTTTCGTTTTCTGCAAGTGTTTTCCACCTTGTTTTTCTTGCTCTCTCTGACTTGTTATTTCATTCACTTGTTCAGCACTTTCCCCATCCAACCTTATGATTCTGTATCTTAATTTTCTTACTTCGTTGGGTCAATTGTCTCCTTTTCTTGGCCTTTTTGCCTCACTTCCTTTTTCCTCTCTTTCTGTTTTCCAATTTCTTTTTCTTGACTCTAGTTTTTGGTTTCTTTCTTCTCCACTTTCTTCAGACTCTGTTTCAATTCTTTCGTTATTGTCTCTTATTTTGAAACTTATAATCTCATTTTCTTCCTCTACTTGTTGTTCTTTTCTTATCTTCCTTCGTTCACCTATTTCTGTCCCTCCTCGAGGTTCTTCCGAATTTGTGTCAGTTTTTCTATCTGCTTCTAAATTTCCCTGTTCTCGTGTTTGACTATTTGTCCCTATTGCTCCTCGGGGATCTTCCAATTTTTCTAGCTTTTTGTTTGAAACTCTCCCTTCTTCATCTATTAATATTATCTCCGAAGGATTTTCACCCCAACTTGTACTTGGTTGCTCACTGTCACTATCTTCTGGCTCAGTTTCTTCTCTTATGCTTTCAAAATTCCAATTTCTTTTTAGAATTTCTTCACAATCCGAATGAACTGTATCAGATTCTGAACTGGTGTCTGATATTTCCAGATGTCGACTTACAGGTCGATCTTCAAGTTCTGGAACTTCAGCTATTTCCTCTACTTCTTCTGTCGTTGCACTTGTAGTTGGGTCTTCCAGATGTCGACTTACAGGTCGATCTTCAAGTTCTGGCACCCTGTTTGTTTCCTCTTCTGCTTCTGATGCTGAACTGTTATCCAATACTTCCAGATGTCGACTCACTTGTCGATCTTCAGGTTCTGGAACTCTGATGGTGTGACTGGCATGCACCCAGTGTTTCACTCCTGCACATTTGACTGCAGTGGTTGTCACCAGGATCACTTGTCGTGGTTCGTCCCAGCGAGGAACCAAACAGTTTCTTCTCCTGTGGACTTTTATGCGGACCCAATCTCCTGAATTCAAGTCGTGAGCTGGTTTTCTTTCAAGAGTGGTCGCATCCGGTCCAACCTGATGAAACACAGAACGCACCACATCAGCCAATCCTTTGCAATAATCCAGCACTAGATCATCAGTTATAGTCAGTAGTTTGTTGACAGGTACTTGTGCTTGTCTCATTGCTCGTCCCATAATTATTTCATGGGGACTGAGTCCAGTTTTCCTTTCCGGAATACTTCTGATTGTCATTAAAACTAATGGCAAGGCATCTGGCCATTTGAGTCCTGTAGCTTGACACATTTTTCCTAACCTGTTCTTGATTGTTCCATTCACTTGCTCTACGATTCCAGAAGCCTCTGGTCTGTATACACAATGCAGTTTCTGTTTAATACTAAGTGCTTCACAAATTAGTTTAACCAATTCATTTTGGAAATGTGTTCCTCTATCTGTTTCAATCGTGACTGGAAAACCATACCTCAGAATTAATTCTCGCAGCATAAGTTTTGCTACCGTTATTCCATCATTCCTTCTTGTTGGGTATGCTTCCACCCAACGAGAAAACAAACAGACGACCACTAGGACATACCTTAGTCTGTTGCAAGGTGGCATTTCAATAAAATCCATTTGCATTCTAGTGAAAGGACCTCCTTCTCGTCCTATTGTTCCTAGACTCACTACTGTCTTCCTTCCTGGATTTAACTGTTGACAAATAAGACATCTCTGACAAAGACTCTCAGCTATGGCTCTGAATTTTGGATTATACCATGTTTGTCTAAAAAGTCTGATCATTGAATCTCTCCCAATATGGGCTTGTCCATGGTACATCCGTGCCATGTCAGAAATCATGCTATCAGGCATAACTGGTCTCTCATCTCTGTAAACCCAAACATCATTTTCTTCATGTTTTCTACATCCTGCTTTTATCCATGTATCTTTTTCCTCATCATCTGCAGCTTCTTGTAACTGTCTCACCTCATCCCATGTCTCAATAGAGTTAGTAAAAAGAAAAGGACAAGAAATATGCTCTCTTTCCCGACTTTTGTTTAAAGAAACCACATTCTTTGCACAGTACTGTGCCATCTCGTCAGCATATTTATTACCAACAGTTATGTAGTCTTCCCCATTTTTATGTGCATTGCACTTCACAACAACAATCTGTTTAGGCAGCTGTATCGCCTCCAGCAGCTTTTTCACAAAATCTCCATTTCTAATTGGCGTTCCTGCAGACGTCAAGAAACCCCTTTGTGACCAAATCTGACCAAAGTCGTGCACCACCCCAAAGCCGTACTGGCTATCTGTCACAATCGTAACCCGTACATTTCTTCCCAACTTGCATGCTTGAATCAGAGCTACTAATTCTGAGACTTGGGCAGACCGTACCCCTTTCAGACAAGATGCTTCCATTACAGTTGCTACTGTGCAAACTGCATATGCTGCACTTAGAACTCCATCACTCGTTCTCAAACATGAGCCGTCCACAAACAGAATATAATCTGATTCTTTCAAAGGCTCATCTCGTATGTCAGACCTTGGTTTTGTACAGTATTCAAGCACATTCAGACAATCGTGATCTACTTCATCCATTTCAATCACACTCTCTTCATCTGGTAATGATGTCGAAGGATTCACATTCATACATCTGTCAATGGTCACATTATCTGCACTCAAAATTACTTTTTCATACCTTGTTAGCCGACTATGTGTCATGTATTGGGTTTTCGTTCTTGTCAAGAGAATTTCCACAGAATGGGGAACATATACTCTCAGTGGATATCCCATCACTATGCCTTCACTCTGTTCCAGACTCACACAAGTAGCAGCAACTGCTTTCAAACATCCAGGCAATGCTTTCGCTACAGGGTCTAAAACAGCCGAAAAATATGCAATTGGTCTTTTCATAGTTCCATGTCTCTGTACCAAAACTGAAAATGCACATCCATCTCTTTCACTGCAATACAGCTCAAAATCTTTCTCATAGTCAGGCATTCCTAATGCTGGAGCCTCACACAATTTCTTTTTCAACTCTCTGAATGCTTTCATTTCTTCATCATTCATTTCAAAAGGATCTTTAACATCCTTCTTTGTCAGTTTTGGCAATGGTTTAGCAATCAGTGAAAATCCGCTTATCCATTGTCGACAATATCCAACCATTCCCAAAAACATTCTTACCTCTCTTTGTGTCATTGGAGCTCTCATTCCTTGAATCATTTTTATTCTTTCAGTCGTCACCTTTCGCACTCCTTTCTCAATTTTATGCCCTAAATACTGGACTTCTTGTTGACAAAACTGCAATTTTGAAGGGGACACTTTATGTCCTCTTTTTGCTAAATGATTCAGCTAAGCAATTGTATCATTGACACATGCTTCTTTCGTTTTTGATGCCACCAGTAGGTCATCAATATACTGAACCATCACTGACTTTTCTGGCATTCTTAAATCTTCCAACGATTTCTTTAGAATCTGATTAAAGATTGAGGGACTTTCTGTGTACCCTTGAGGAATTCGGCACCATGCCAAAATACGCTCTCCAAACCTAAACGCAAATAATGGCTGGCTATCTGGATGCAGTGGAATAGAGAAAAATGCATGACATAAATCAATTACTGTGTACCATTCTGCTTCACGTGGAATCTGGTATAGAATCACAGCAGGGTTCGGTACTATCGGGCAACAAGGCACAACAATTTTGTTTACCTTCCTCAGATCCTGTACAATTCTATATGTTCCGTTTGGCTTTTTCAGTCCATTATTGGCGAATTACATGGACTGCTCATGATTTCTTTTAGAATCCCTTGTTCAATCATTTTATTTATTACTGGCGTTATTCCTTCAATTATTTCTGGTGTCAATTTATACTGGGGCGTATTTGGGTAACTCGTTCCCTCTTTCACTGTTATTTTAACGGGATCTACTCCTTTCATTAATCCTACATCTTCTCCTGTAAAGTCCCACACTTCTTCTTTCACTGTCTTTTTCAATTCAATTGGGATTTTCTCTGCATCAAATACAGGAAACAAACCATTTACTTCTGGTTCTAAATTCACCATTGTCATTTTATACAATACATCTTCATCTGGGGTCTGAAATGCAATTCCGTCTGGGGTACAATAGATAGTGCAATTCATCTTGCACAATAAATCGCGTCCTAATAGGTTCACGGGACTACAATCGCATACCACAAATCGGTGCATTTCGCTAAATGGACCAATTCTTACCTCCACTAATTTAGCAAGAGGCGTTTTTAATTTGCTGATTTGAAACTCCAACTACTTGGATATGTTCACCTGAGAGAGGAAGGTTTGGTATTTCCACTGACCTAACAGTAGAACGGGTAGCTCCAGTGTCAACAAGGAATGTTACATTTGCACTATTCACTTCTCCATCCACAAATGGACCAGACTGATCTACCTCTAGAGTTGCGCCAAGCACACACTCTTCCCCCTCTCCTAGGCACCGTCAGAAACTTTCATCCGTGTCATCCTCATCCTGTCGTAACCAATATTGAGAAATTGCAGCTGCACGCGGCAACTGTGTTACCTGTTCTCCTCCAGTAGAATCCTGTTTCTGCACTGTATTTCTGTTGGTTAACACTCTTGGGAAGTGGTGGTTGTGGCACCTGACCTTGTTGAGTAACTACCTCACTCTGCACCTGTGAATTTAATGATTGATTTTCCACATTAGGTTTTGGAGGAAATTTACACTTGTTTCTCCAATGTCCTAGCTTTCACGGTTGTGGCATGGCCACTTTTTCTTTGCCTCATCTATGCTCATTTGTCCTTTTCCTTTACCTATATTAGGTTGGGATCTAACCTGTCCTGTTTCATTACCAGTATTACTCAATTGAGCTTCCTGCTTCTCTGCAACTTTCACCTGCGCCCACATGGCCTTTTCTTTCAATTTACGCTGTCTACTCTCAATATCATCACTGCAATACTTAGCATATCTCAAAACCTCATCCACTGTGCTATTCTGCCAACAAATCATATGCTGCTTAATCATTTCACTTATTTCTGGTTTCAATCCATACACAAACCTATATACAAAATGACTCATATCCTTCTCATTCAGTGTCTCATAACCACTGTACTGTTTGAAAACCAACAACAATCTCTCGTAGTAAGCGTGCACTCATTCTTTACTTTCCTGCGTCGTTCTGTCTATTTTTACCCAATCTGTTTCTTTAGGTGGAATATTATTCTTCAAAAGGTAATTACTTGGTCGTACTTCCTCATCACTTCTGGTCCTGGCGCTCCTGTTTTAGCGTCCCTTGGATATTCTACAGTTGGCCAATCAATAGTAATCTTACATTCTGTCCACAAATCAGCTGGCACTACTATATCAAACAATCCATCCAGATCTATCCACAACACCTTTGAAACCTTCACAAATCTTTCCACTTGTCTGTACCATTCTACTGGCTTCTCTCTTAATTTTGGGAAGTCATTTGTAAATGACAGTATATCCTGTCTGGTCCATGGAACATGCACATAACTACCACCTGGAGTTTCTCTCATCGGGTACTCCCTTACAACTGGTTCCTTATCTGTCACTGCAAAAGCCAAAGATGCTTTATCTGTTGTTTTCTCATTCTTTTTCGACCATCTATTTCTCCATCTATCCACATCACCCCATTTTCTCAATAAAACAATTAACTCTTTTATTTGGGTCAGTCTTCCTGATGTGTTCAAATTCTCTATGTCTTTCTCACAAAAATCTACTCTGTATGGTTTCTGCAACGTTCTCACTTTTACAAATTCCACTCCCAGCAGTCACGCGTTCCATAACTAAAATTGATGACAACATTCTGACTGCTGATATATTTATCAGTTTACTCCTGACTAAGTTCCCTTTGTAACAATTCCTGGGGTTGGTGTTCACCTGATTCCCAACCTCGACTGCAGACGTTCTTTAAAGTGGCCGCTCATGAAGGTATGGTTTCTGTGCATGCAGGAGTCACAGCCACTGTTTCAATCTGACACCAACGTTATTGGCGGCGGGGTTTGTACCAGCAGACTCACCAGTATGCCCTGTGCTGTGCCGTCTGTCCACAAATTAAGTGCTGTTCACCACAGATACACCTACATATTTCAAATCAGCTATATTTAGCTGTATTTATCTTGATCATTGCGGTCCCCATGTTTCGGATAATGCATTCAAATACATTTTGGTTGCAGTCAATTTCTGCTCTAGGTTCCTCTGGGTCTGGCACAGCGCTCGGCTGGTGCTCGAACGGTTATTAAAGATTTGCAAGTCTTTGTTGGGACTTATGCCTGTGGCGCTTTCCATTCAGACCAGGGTCTAGAGTTCACCTCTAATGCATACAATGACGACTATGGGGATGCAGGTGCATTTCTTGTCTCCATATAGGCCCGAGGATAATTCTGTTGTGGAGCAGATGAGCTGTGACTTAAAGCAGTCTTTAACAGCGAGGGTATTCAGTATGGGGCATGGCTGGTTTACTCATCTTTATGGGGTTCAACCAGCACTTAATAACCTCCCTAAAAGATCTCTGGATGGGTGGACCCCGTATGAAATGCTCTTTGGCATCAGAATGTATGTTCCAGACCTTGACGGTCTAGATGTTGTGGCGGCAGCCGCAACGTTTGACGTAGATAACCACTGTGCTGTCTTACAGGATCTACAACAATGTCATGATGCTCTGGCCAACACTCTTTTGCCTTCTACTCTCCCATCGGATGCAGCTGTACAGATTCCTGTTTCTGGCTGGCTTCCTAAAGTTGGTGATCTGGAGCGTGAGAAGGTGGTGATCAAAAAAGAATTTGGAGGTGGCATCGCTGGAGGCTAGGGTATTAGCCGGGGAGCGGGCTGATCCGCCGCTCGCACATCGCCTTGACATTGAAAGACAGGAAATGAAGGACCTTGCAGACAATGCTGCTAGGTCGGCGGTCTTAGCAACACAAAGAAGGATATATGATCTAGGTGATAAAGCAAATAAAATGATTGCATGGTTGTGATCCAGCGCTAACAATAAAAATTATTCTCCTATATACTTCGGTCATCCAGGTGCAATTACTCCTTCATCACACACACTATATCCATATGACGGTGGGGCCCATAACACCGCATATACATTCATTTACTCATTTATTCCCTGGATTTCCTCCGTCAATAACCTAGGAGAAAAACGATTCGCTGGAAGGAGACGGGATACCTCTTTTAACTTGACATAATGTTTCTCATTTGCCTTAAGGTATTCCGCTCATTGGTCGATGGACCAACTAGTAGGAATCAGTTGATGGTGATTAAGACCAGCTCAATCACAATAAACTCTTTAACATTTCAATTTAATCATTGAGCTAAGGAATCACGGAGTCATTTGTTTAAAGAATAATAAAATTTATATAAAGTTTTTATGCAAGAAATGAGGTTAAGCTTATTATTCAGATCATTATATTTATCATCAATATAAGAATAAATTGAAATTGCAATACATATCTATTAGACGGAAAAATAAGGTTGTCATAGTAAGAACTCTAAATGATCAATCTATCTGTCTGGGGAAAATCTAATAGTTCTAAATAAAAATCTATCAGGAAAATTCTCCTAAAGCAGCATCTTATACTCAACTGGAAAATAAAAATAGCAGCAGCAGCATCAGCTCGTCAGCATCAGCAACCGCAACTTCACCCATCTACAGCATCTAACTTCTCCAGCATCTGCTCTCCAACAACTCACTCTCCAGCAACTAACTCTCCAGCAACTCACTCTCCAGCAACTAACTCTCCAGCAACTAACCCCTCCCACCAAGAGTAGGTCTTCTTATACCCTAATTCTAGCTTACTGAATCAAATGTTGCATCTTCATGGCGTGATTCTTTCTCATTGGTCAAAACTCAGGCCCATATACATTTTAATCAAATTTCCTGGTCTTAACCAGTTCCTTGTGGAATGTCCATACTTGCATCGTTTCCCACAGTTTATGTCATTGCTCATCCGTTTCGATCAGTCCAATTTGTATCTTTTTCTGCTACATTTTAGATTCAACAGTTCCGTCCATTGATTCAGTTGGACTTCTCACGCTTCTTGCTGATCATCTTGGCACACATCTGCTCAGAAAGGTCACAATAGCCTTGACCATACTTCCAGCTTAGCCTCTCAGCACCAGCACGTGATCATCCCTTTCCACAGCCTCTCTCCTCTATCACATGGTTCCCTGCTCATGCGTGCTCTAGCAACTGGCGGCCATTTTATATCGCTGCTCGTCAGGCCTAAGCGCACTATTTTCAAAGATAAATAAAATATTGTTAAAACAAAGAAATATAAACCCTTTCGTTTCCCTCCCGTCTTTCTAAGTACCCCAATTAGGTATTACCTAGCAAAAAGCAACATATAAAGCTGTCCCTTACTTACCATCGCTTTATTTTGCAACTATACGTTTTATTTAAAAGCACGGATCATGCGTTTATTATTTAATTAGTACGCAAATATTATGTTATGTTAGACACGTAAACAATTATAAGTTGATTAATTTGCACACAGAATAGCGTGTTACCTTTAACCCTTAACATGTAACATACATTGTTGGTTATTTACTTAAACGAACATGTTTATTAATTATTTTACGAAAAATATTAGGAGGTTAAAAAAAATTTCATTTACCCTGCTCCATCAGTTGGAAAAAAGAGACAGGGAAAGAAACTGGGTGGCCGAAATATATGATCCCCAAGGGGTAAAGCATACAACTGGTGCGGGGATTGCGAGGGCCTTCGCGGATTACTATGAGGGGGTTTATACCTCCGACCCTATCAGAACAGAAACGGATTGTCTGGAGTTATTGGTGGATGTTCGGCTCCCCACACTGTCTGATGAGGATAGGGAGGGTATGGAGAAAGACATAACAATAGAGGAGGTAACAGGTGCTATTCAAGACCTGCAGGCAGGGGAGGCCCCGGGACCGAATGGTCTGCCAGCTGAAGTGTTTAAGGGCACTGCAAGCGTACTGGTGCCATATCTCCTGGCAATGTTTGATGAAGCTAGAGAAAGGGGCTGTCTACCACTGGACCAACGAACAGCCACCATTGTGGTAATACCCAAGGAGGGTAAGCCGCCGGATCAATGTAGCTCCTACAGGCCCATATCCTTATTAAACTTTGAGGTTAAGATTCTGGCGAAAGTTCTGGTGAGCCGCCTTACTGGGGCGATCACTCGTGCACCCCGACCAGTTGGGATTTATGCTACGCCGGTCTACTAGGTTAAACCTTCGAAGCCTATATGGCGTGATGCATTTTACTGAATCCCGTCCGGAGGAGGAAGCGGTGCTGCTGACGTTGCACGCACGGATGGCGTTCAACAGCATTGAATGGCACTACCTACTCACAGTCTTGGATAGATTCGGATTTGGAGCCCAGTTCCAATCCTGGTTCAAGTTGTTGTATAGCAACCCGCTGGCAAGGGTACAGGTGAATGGCTCTGTCTCTCGCTCTTTCGCCTTACACAGGGGGACAAGACAAGGATGTCCACTGTCTCCCATGCTATTTGCGCTGTCGTTGGAACCGCTAGCGGTGTGGGTTAGGGGGGATCTGGTGGCGTCTGGGATCACAGGGGGAGGACAGTGGGAAGAGCGAATATCTTTGTATGTGGACGACGTCCTACTGTACGCAACGAGGCCTCGGTTTACCATTAGCCAGCTGCTACAAATTTTTCACCTATTTGGGGGGTATTCAGGGTACCAAATTACTTGGGATAAATCCCTGGTGTTCATGCTCTCAGATGGGCCGGTGCCCGCTCTCCCTGCAGGGACGCAGCTCCAGTTTAAGGACAGTTTCAAATACTTAGGTATCAATTTAGCTAATACAGAAGCAGATTTTATGGAGGGAAACCTGGTGCCGCAGCTGGAGCGTTTATGCAGGGACGTTGCTCATTGGAGAACGCTGCCGATCTCCCTGATGGGGAGAGCTGTGCTGTTCAAGATGATGGCACTACCGCGGATGTTATATGTTCTCCAAAATACCCCGTATGTGGTGTCGCACATGTTCTTCAGAGAAGTGGAGAGCGAATTTTGGAAACTGCTTGTGGGACGGAGGTGGGGCTAGAATAGCATTCGTCAAACTTCAGAAAGGAGTGTATGAGGGTGGCCTCACGGTACCAGACCTCAAGAAATATTATTGGGCATCACAATTAATTACAATTAATGACTGGGTTTTCACAGATAGGAGCGACCGGGCATTCAGGGTAGACCACCTGGCGATGGGGCTGAGAGGATATCCAAACGCACTGAATAGAGGGAAGGCTGAGAAGTGCAAGCCTCTACACACAAGGGCAGTTCCAGAACCATGGAAGAAGGCGTATAGTTTCCTCGGGTGGGATAACAGGTTGACGGAGCGAACCCCACTATTGGACAGCGACTTGCTAGAGGAGGTGGGCAATCTACAGGGTTTTAACAAATGGAAGCTACTGGATATAGTCCACCTGGGAGATATATGGAGGGGTCTGGCTATCATGTCGTTCGAGGACCTACAGAAAGAGTATCAATTAGCGGACTCGGAAAGATATAAGTACATGCAGCTGGGACATGCTCTTTGCAGGCACATAAGAGAAGGAGACCGAATCCCTGAGTATAGCCCACTGGAGGATCCGCTCCTCACAGATCCAATCCCAGAAAAAGCGCTATCATTCACATATAGGAAGATCATCAATAATTCACCTGACCCCCTGAAAAAGTTGCGCGAGGCCTGGGAGGCCGACATTGGCCTATTGGAAGATGATGATTGGGCGGAGGCCATACAAAGCCCAAGAGAAGTAGCAGTTAGAGGGAGATTTAGGTTGATACAATTACGGATTTAACATAGATCATACTCCACAAGCACAGTTATGCACAAGCTAGGGCGCACTCATACAGATAGATGCCTACGTGGCTGCGACCAAAAAGGTACCTTCTTCCATACATTTGGGAATACCCAGCTATACAACAATATTGGGGAAAGGTAATAAGAATAATGTCAGACGTTATGGGGGGCTGGAAATCTCCGCGGATGCCAGATGGCATATATTATGTGTCACGGGGAGCAGACATGGCCTAGATATCAGAAAATCTGGCTGCAAGTGGCGGCCATGGTGGCCAAGAGGAATATCGCCAGGGCATGGGGAGACGCCCTTCCCCCGAAGGTGGGTCAATGGAAAGCCGATCTTGACTGGTGCAGTGCCACAGAAAAGATAGTATATGAGAGTAGGGGTTGCCCCTGCAAATGGGAGAAAATATGGCACCAATGGGAGACAATAGGGGCATGTGAGGGGGGCTTCGATAACACTCGGGTTGGTAGGGGGTACGAGGGTTGTCAACGATCAAGGGTGACAGAGAAATAAGATCTGGAATAACTGTTAGAATATGGGATCATAGGGATGTCTACATTGTGACATGTATGTACGTTTACAAATGTCAGCCGAAACTAAACTGTACACTGTAACTGACGTTGGTTTAATAAAAAGATTGTTTAAAAAAATAATAGTAATAATTTTGTCCCTCTTACCATGCTCCTGTTCCAGTGTTTGGTCTTCAGGGTACCCAAACTGTGATTTTACCTCCTCTTCCCGGATATAAAGACAATCACTTCCTCTCAATTGAACATGTCACGTTTCTCCATATAGCCAATCCTAATAGTGTGCCCAGAGGTGTCCAGATGCTGAATGCTATTTTACAGCCAGTGAGCTCCACCCTTGCTGATTCTCTCTGGCAGCCGGAGGGGGATATCGAGTCTTCAATTGACCTGGTATCTGTTTTAACTTCTTCACTTTCCACAATGGGAACTGTTTATTCTGATCCTCCAGTTGAGGCCCCTTCTACAGTGCAAACTTCAAGTCTCCATCCAGAGTCACACCCTCCTTTATTTCATCTGAGTTCTTCTGGGTACTATATCAACCAAGATAACTTCTCTTCAGACAGTTCTTCATTATCTTCTGTTTTGCATCCACCACCATCATAGATTCATGTTTTCATATCATGGTTAAAATACACTTACCAGGTTCCACCTTGGATATATGTCTAGATCATGTTTTCCATGTTATTTTTGTTCATGTGGATTGGATTCCTGACTGATTGTTTCCTTTTGATCAATGGCCATTACTTCCCAGAAAGTTCTACTGCAGAAACTAGTCGACGGGGTTTTGGCCTCACATTCTTCCTCACACAAAATGAAAGAGGCCAGTCCCTTGTTAACATTTCAGAGGTCCCAATCATCAATGGAATTGTTTGGGATAAAGTTCCATTCAATATATTTGGTCCTACCGAGACCCTGCAGATACCATATGTGTTCAGATTTTCCATGAGGGGATGTAATAGTACCTCGGTTGCAATCGGATGATTGGGATGTTGATACTGTGAATTCAATATTTTCTGACCTGCAATATTACGCTGTCTTTGAATCTAAGGATTTATATTTAAATTCAGCTAACTATGCCGAATTGTTCTGTTATCAAGAATATGGACATCATTTACTGCATAGAGCAAATGGACAGCATCCCTCTTATAATTATACTCAATGGGAACATTGCCCAATCCCACCTCAGGGTAGCTCCAAAACACAAAAGATGAAGTACACATAGTTCACTGGTTATAGTAATTCGGACCTTAAATCATACTATTTTAAATTGGTTCGCACTGCCTCAAAAAAATATATGCTTACTCAAACCAATCTAATATACTCCACCTCCTTCATTGATAACCTAGCCCTGAAAGGCTATGATTACTGGAAGGACACCATTGATTTGAAATTGATTTGGGGCACTAAATCCTGGCAAGTCCGAGGTACAGAATCTCTATTCTGTGCATGTCTGATACCTACACAAATTATTTTCCATAACGATACAATCCAAAAGACTACTTGTCTGGGATTAGCTCAAATTAAAGAATTGAATACTCCAACTATTCCATCCACTGCCACTTTTGATGATTGGAATCTTATACAAATTACACTGAAGATCAATTAAATTGTGTGATAAAAAATGGTGCATTTAACTCTTCAATCATGGCTCTGGGTGGGTTAGAACATTCCACTTTGTCTGCAGTGAAGCAACATTTTCTCTCCTGTCCGAAGACATGAATTTGTCTGACTTTCTTTTGGGTCCAAGGTCTCCACATTCCAAATGATTTGTTTATGCTGCCTATAATAACATTTGGAAATTGTCGCACATGGAAACTGCAGTATGTTTACCCCAAATTGATCAAGATAATTGGGATAAATTGCTTGCTGTAGTAGACAACAGTATATACAGTAATACCTTGACATCTCGTAATTAAATCTTGGATTATATTGTATCATCTGTCATTGATATTATGCAAAGTGATATGCCTACATTGTATCATGGTCAGAATCAACTTAGATCAATCATGCAATTTAGTTGGACGCTCCAGACACTTAAGAATGGGCGCATTCCTTGGCATTATCTCAACTGTACTGCTTTGTTCTTGCACTTTAATTTGACATATAAACAGTAGTCGATGGCTATGAAAGATGCTAGTTGCACCATGTTACACATAGAGAAGCTGGAACAACTAACATTCACTATAGCAGAAAGACCTTCAGCAGTATGGTTTATACATGGGGTTATCTTGTTGCCTATCTCGACATTTCAGTTTACTGCTTGCATGAAACACTTCCCAGTAGGTAGATACAAACCCCTTTGGAGCAGCTACATACATGAATTGTGGTCCCTGCCATTTACGTATTGTTGTCAGTGGCCTAAGAAAGAAGTTTTACTTACAGGTGAGGAATGTGATTCAATCGCTGGTCATTCCCTTGTATGTCAATATATGAAGATTCATGGCGCCTCTAATGTCTTTGCCCCTAATTTAGCTTGTTATTTGAAAGGAACTCCAGTTCCCGCAATTATTCCCACTCTTCTTTTGCTTTCGAATGGAAGCTATATTTTCCTTAATAATTAGGACTGTTGTGGTCTGCGTGGTATGTACTGAGCTAGTCCTCTTTCACTGTCGAGAGTTGCCTGTCTATGTAATTGGAACTGATGTTCCTCAAGCTACACCGTGAACAAGCCAAAATGCGAAATGCATTAGTGCAGAGGCATTTTGTGCAACAAAGCATCCCGGGTAGTCCTAGTATTTTATATATATATATAAATTCTGGGCGTTTTTGGTTACATATATATATATATATATATATATATACATATATATATATATATATATATATATATATATATATATATATATATATATATATATATATATATATATATATATATATACATATATATCAATTATCTCGCTTCACCCAGGCAGTTGAACACACAGCGGGTGCCTCCGTAGATGGGGGGTGAGTCCACCTCTGTTCCACAACAACTACAAAAATCGGAGCACTCTCGGAAGTATTGGTCTGATTTATTTTAGCAAATGCATTTCGGCGTGAGCCTTCTTCAGTGAGTATAAATCATTTTAAATTCAGCACAGCTTACGAT
This sequence comes from Calotriton arnoldi, assembly GCA_963921515.1. Lineage (NCBI taxonomy): Eukaryota > Metazoa > Chordata > Amphibia > Caudata > Salamandridae > Calotriton > Calotriton arnoldi. The sequence continues at coordinate 135,676 of CAWUFW010016612.1, read as the reverse complement.
CTTTAAACACTTCAGTGTGTTTCCTATTGGTGGAGCAGTGACGAATCAAAGGGCGGTATGTCCAATATAGAAAATGAATGCAGCAAACAGGAAAGGCATCAATGTCCCACAATGCATTATCTTCATCAAATGTATTCTTCTCCCATAATTGGTATATAAAAAATTGCCCTTTTCCTATTGCCAATCTAATTTTGCCGCCTCTACAGTCACTCCCTTAGATTTTCATCACATTCGATCGCTGTGCCCATCTTCCTCGCCTGCTGCTTGACGGTATTCCCGCAGGTGTCCCTCTTATGTATATATACATATATATAAAATCCCTTTGCGTCTGTCCAATATCATGACAGCTCCTTTTATGGTTCATGGACTACTTACTATGCTGACCATATTTGTGTTAGGCATCTTCTTACTTATTGTGGCACGTATACTGCATACTAGAGCATAACAGTTAAAATAAATATTTTAAATATTTCTCGTGTCTCTGTCAGAACTTATTGTGGACGAGTATGAGTGTGATAGAGAAAGGTGTGTCCTGTCAACGCGATTCCTGAGAGAGTCTGGAGTGTTGTGTTCTGAGGTGTCTAATCACTTGTTCCTCTGTGAGTGAGTAGATGGGCAAGTGAGGCATGATAGCTAGTTGGTTCCATGCTCATGGGTACTAAGGTGGTAGGATAACTCAGTCCCTGCCTACTAAGGTTATATGGTCCCAAGCATAGTTCTGTGATTTTGCAGAATCCCTGCAACAGAGCACCTTAAACCTGGGCACTACAAAGCATTGTGCTCACTCCCACAAAGCGGAATGCCGTAACTGCTGCTTGCTTGCTCCTTGCTGCTGGGGACTCAAGGTCCCAGTTCACTATGCACCAGGTATTCCAGCTGATTCCAGGGGAGAGGAGCACCTTACACCTGGCTGCTACAAAGTGCTGCCCTCACTCCCGCAGCGTGGGACACTGTAATTGCTGCTTGCTTGCTCCTTGCTGCCGGGGACTCCAGGTCCCAGTTAACTACGTGCAAGGAGGCACCAGCTGATTCCAGGGGGAGGAGCACCTAACACCTGGGTGCTACAAAGCACCGCACTCACTCCCGCAGCGCGAGACGCATGTGAGCCGAACCTGGGTGAAGCTCCGGCCAAGATCAGGCCCGTCTGTGCCCATCTGCAGCCAGACAAGGCTGGGCTGGGCCACCCCCCTTAATATTGGCCTTTTGCGGTGAGTGACATTCTCCATTTTTACCTGTCAGTAAGGTGTAGCGGACACTTAGTAATGCTCTTGCAGCTGTCTGTCTGCCAAGTGAGGATAGGCAAAAGAAAGGGAGACCTGGTTAACACCTCCGATAAAAGGCCTAGAACTACGAACACTATCCTAGCTTTTCAACATACCTCCGTGGGGGCCATATCTGAGGAAATACCACAGGTGGAAGTTCAACTGGCATCTCTCCCGGCATTTGTATTTGGTGAGACCTTTCGGTGCGGAGACCCTGCCACTGAGCGTAGTGACTTAGGCTTAGGCCATTATCAGAAGGTCCACGGATGGGCTGCCCTCGCTAGAGTCTAACTCACAGTCTTGCACCTCATCTGGTAATGCTCAGGCCGTTGTCCCGGTTGCGACTGCTGGCCTTAAGACTAAAACATTTGCCTCCTCGAATCCACCACCTCTGGTAAGATAAGGGGGGAGGAGATGCAAGAAGCCAACAGTCCTGGATGTTGCCCCTGTGGGCTTTGGTGGCACACTAGTCTCTTAACAGGATATTGCTTTGAAGACTTTGGGGGTTGTTGAGTCTCTTGATACCCTCCTGATCAGTTTGGAGGATAGGCTGAAGAAGATGGAGGGCGGCTGGACAATGTAGTCAGTGTTTTAGAGAACCTGGGGCATAGATTGCGTAATTTGATTTTACCTTCTAGCATTCCTTCTCAGGTTCCTAAAACCAGGTCACACCATACTTTAATCCCAAAATTCCACTTAGACCACGCTGTTTGCGATAGCTGTCAAGCTGCTCCCCCACAGAGCACCTCAGAGGGTGGTCACCCCTATAATAACCTGCCCAATAAACTGCCAATAAATGGGAGTAGTTCGCATAATAGTATGCTCATTTGCCGCCTTGTTACCGCTAGTGACTTAATACAGAGCAGGGAAAGCTTTTTTTATAGTTCTTATTGTACCTCTGCTCAGGAACAATCGTCTAGCTCTCATGGCCTAACTCTCTAGAAGTCTGTTTTGCAATTACCCCCGACCTCAACTTTCTTATCTTCTCCTATTGGCAAATGTGCCACACATTAGCATGGGCACAGAAGAGAGCCACAGCCAGATGAAAAATATGGTGACTTGCTGGCTCTTGAATCGGTCGAGTCTCTCACCTTCGTCTTTATAGAAGGAAATCATTATGGAGCTCATAGTGGGTTGGATCAGGGACACTAAGTCATGCACAGGAGACAGTGTGTGGTAAATTTCAGAAACCCCAAACTAGTCGAACAGATTGTGTTCACTTTAAGGCCAAATCTGTCTATGAGATCTGATATCTCGTTTCATCCCTTGTGTTTCTTTTACCCCCCGCAGCGCGCTAGGCTCCTGCCAGATGTGTTATTCAGTCAGGCCTCGCAGGATCTGTGCCCCATTCTTTCACATGCAGGACCCAGCTTCCGCTAAGTAATAGATTTGCACCTTTAGCACAGTTAGATGAGCAAGATTGACAATCAGCCAGTTCTGAGATGTTATCAGGGGAAGGAAAGGTTTATCCACTACAGAGGAGATAACTTGCAATATTGGGCTGGAATGTTGCTATGGTTAGTCACATTATGCTAGACAAGCATGAGATGACTCTGTTGAAATCCTATGGAATCATTTGTCTACAAGAGACATGGAATGCATCTGGAGACCTGTGTATGAATGGTTATGCAAACTTTGCCGTTAATGCTACACCTTCGTCTCATGGTAGACCTAAGGGGGACCTTTTGATCTTTGTTAAACTGGGTTTATGATGTGAAATGGAGATTGTTCCTGTTGATTCACTTAACATTCTACGTGTGCTTCTAAGGTTTTGTAATGATACAAAGTTGCTAGCTATAAATAGTTTCAACTCTTCTTCATCAATTGGCACCCCTGTCATTGATCCAAGAAATTTTCAAGAACTTTATTTAATGTCTTCGTTTAAACCTATTCCAATTTTAATTCTAGGAGATTTTAATTTGCACCCTTGTATGACGTGGTTCAATTGTGGAGAATGAAGTTTTGTGCTCCGTCTCTGACCAGGTGTATTTTAGTCGCTCCCGGCAAGGGGAGTGCTTAAATAATTTAATGACTGAATTTAACCTTATTAAGTTGTTATCTAGGGAATAGTTTCATTCTTACGGTTTAGTGCCTACCTTTAAGGGTAAAGGCCTCTGTACTACGATTGGTTATGTTATTGTGTCAGCTAGTTTATTTCCCTCCCTTATCGATTTTAAAACAGTGTGGAGTACTTGCAGTGATTATAACCTGTTATGTGGGGAGCTTAGAGTGGTGTTAGCTGGTAAGAAGTCCCTGCTGCACGAGGATACTCTTATATTAAAGGAGCAGGGCCGTGGATTAAGCTGAGCCAAGGTAATCCCAGGTGACTTCTTAAAGAGCCTGCTAACATCCAGCTATACAAACTTAGAAATTTGCTTACAGTTAGAGAGCTCTGATTATGATATTCTCGATTTGTTTAAACGTATTGGCTCAGAAATCCAGAAGGCCCTTAGCAGGAAGGGGTGCATGCCCCTTAACTCAGGCTCTAAGTGGTTTGATAAGAAATGTTCCAAATGCCATACGGTCCTGCTGGTGGCCCTTCATCAGAGACAAGATGTACAGTAGCAGAAATGGAGGCCAGGAATTTGTATTCGGCCACCTGCAAGGAATGAAAAGATGCCCCTAAAAGGGAGGCCTGGGAGGACCTAACGGCAGCCTGTTCGCTTAGGGACAGCTCAGCTTTTTGGAGGGTAGTGAATCGTACAGATGCTGTGTCTAAACTGGCTTTGACTATAGTCAAAGTCTATCCACCTACCCTTTTTATTCCAGCAGGATGGAGATGCTCCTCTTTAACTGGGAGGAAGCTAAAGAAACTATTCAGGCTCTTCCATCTGGGAAAGTTCCCAACCTTGATGGAGTTCCCAGAGATCTTTATAAAGCCCATGTGGATCTTGGCACCCCTATTATCACCCAACATTTGAATGCAGCAGCTCGTAGACATATCCCCTCTTCCTGGAAAAAATCGGTAATTGTTTCGGTTTACAAAAAAGGGAATAGAGACGATCCAGCCTGTTGCAGGCCAATTTCATTAGTGGATGCAGAAGTTAAAATTATTGGCCACGTCCTGTTGAATCAGCTGACAGTGGGGGTAGAGGAGCACAACATACTGTCAGACATACAATATGGTTTTACACCAGGATGGGGCATTATTGAACAAAACATTCATCTTTATTTGCTAATTAACAAGTACACCACAGTCAAGAAAGGTTCCATTCATTTGGCCTTCAAGGATCTCAGCACGGCCTTTGACACGGTCAACATATTGAAGCTCTGGGCCATGCTGGAGTCCATGGCGGTGGATACAGCACTTGTCACTTTTCTGCACGATTTGCACATGGGACTTGAGGCCTCTGTAAGATTTGACCCCAATGGAGAGTGCACTCCCCACTTTCAGCTGGCTAAGAGAGTGCGCCAGGGCTGCACTTTAGCACAAATGCTTTTGTCTTATATATTAACCATTTAGAGTCCTTCCTATTGGAACAGTGTAAGGATGTCCCCAAGGTGGGTGCTAGACATGTACCAGCCCTGCTATATGCAGATGATACTGTCCTTTTAGCGCATACCTAACATCCTTCTGCACTTGCACATTTTATTTATGGATAGCCTGGGCCTAAAAATTCTTTTTTCCAAATCATACACTATGGTTCTTGGTCCAGCCAAAACCAAATCTAAAAACTACTCGATTAAAGGTCATTAAATAGGCAGGGCAGAAAAACACCGGTATCTGGGCCTGTTACTAGATATTAAACTGAACCGACAATTTCTGCTTATTGCCCAAGTAGAGTCCTTTAACAGAGTATCATATAGCACAGAGGAATTCTCTAGGTGGCTCAGCCGTCCATATTAGGTCAATTACTGGTCTTTATAAAACTAAATGTATCCTGACAGTGAGCTTCGGCTGTGAGATGTGGGGACACAAGTTATGTAACTTAATCCAGTTAGCGGAAAATACATTCCTGAGAAAGGTCCTGAGGTTGCCCTAAAATGTCTTTGTAGATCGCACATGAGGAACTTAAGGCTGGTTATATTTCTAGAGGGGGAAAGCAAGATGGCGATGGCGTAGAGCTCCGCGGCAGAGCCTCTTCCCCCGATTCCCACACGGATTGTAGTTGGGGAGGTTTGGAAGGTCTCAGATGGCCCGACTTACCGGATTGAATACGGATGAATCCTGATGATCTCGGCGGGAGTCGATTTGGGCTTTGGGCTGCACCGGTGTCCTTTCCGGCGATTAGTGCTCCGAGAGACGCCCGCGGCCGTCACACGCCGCTTGCTGGTTCAGGAGTCGCGGATCTGCGCAGCAGCGGTAGGGAGACGCAGCGGCTCTCAGGAGGCAGAGGCAGCACAATACAAGACGGTCGCTAGGGCTTTACCGCCCACGGAATTGATTGAATCTTTGCGCTGCTCCCTACGTTTGTGGGCTGGTTTAGTCTCTGCTGCCAGTGGAGGAGTTGCTCAGAAAGTACGGAGTGTGCTCAGCAGCTGGTCATCTATCGTTAGGAAAATGCCACCTAAATCTACGAGACAGCAGAGGGAGCAGAAAGAGCAGAAAGAGACTAATGCTGCTCAATGTAGACAAGAGCTATCACCTGCGAATATGGAGACTGGTTTAGGTAAACCCCAAGAGAGTCGCATCCTGAAAAAACTACAGGATACAGGGACAGTTAAACGGAGGTTTCTGCAGGAAAAAAACCAAGCAGCTGGTAAAAAGGGTAGCGTCTCAAAAGTTCTGGAAGAAACAGGGGCAGCTCTAGAAAATGATTCAGTTACCACGTCTACACCACCTCAGCTGGCTATTACTGCATTTTTTAAAACCAGAGATGGACCCGCGAATGTGGAGGGTGAGGTGGAAATGGACAGGGATGAGGATATTGTTGCTAATGCTGGTTTAGAGTGCATTCCTCAAACTAGCAAGGTGGCCCAGGATATACAAGAAATGCATGTGGTTAATGAAGTTAATACGGTCACATCCTGCCATGCCAGGGCTGTAGTGCAATTACCATTACAGGCGGCGAAATCGACTGCCCAGCCCCTAACTAATGAATCGACTTTCCTTCCACTGGAGGTTCCATGCTCAGCTCCAGACCGGGGCAGAGATATGGATGTTGATAAGTTAACATCTACAGAGATTATGTCAGAGGCTATCTTGGACGGTCCAGATAAATTCTATTCTCTGACAGAAGACTCTCTCTCAGGGACTTCGGACTCCGATCTTGAATATAGCGAATCCGACCACATCGATACTACTTCAGGGTCTAGTACAATGGAAGCCCCCGAAATGGCTCGAAAGCAACACAAAAAATCGTGGAGGACTTTAAAAGGCTCCAAGGGGCTTAAAAAGACACGGAGGAAGAAAAATAGTGGGGCTTCTGGCCTGAAGTGGGATTACTCGGATACCGGAATTATTGCCCCTCTGGAATCAGCTGCAGTTTTTATGGATCCTTCCTTGCCGGAACATCTCGGTGATTCCGCCACAAATGAAAAATCACTGGCGAGTCTTATCCTGGAGACTATTAAGGAACATCGTGCAGAAACTAGAGCTGATGGGAAAAAGACAAGACAGGGCACAAAAAAACTGGAAGGAGCTATTCGGAAAGTAGGACGCACCTGCGGGGAAATCTGCGAAAGACTGGATGCTATGGAAGTAAGAACTGTGGCAGTGGAGAAGGATTTGGATGTGGTGAGGGAGCGAACAAAGACTCATGAGGCCCAACTATCTGATGTAATGTGGAAATTGGAGGACATAGAAAATCGCCAACGAAGAAATAATCTCCGAGTCCTTGGAATTAAGGAAGGCATAGAAGGAGATGACATTCGGGGTTTTATGCTTGGTCTTTTTAAGGAGTCCTTCCCTGATCTTAATGGGTGGGACTGGGAGCGAGAAATTCAGAGGGTCCACAGATTCCCCTTTGTTCGTCAGAAGGCGTCAAACAGGGACACTAGTCAGCCGAGGGCAATTCTGTTTTTTTTTGGCAACTTTGCACTTAGGCAGTCTATCTTTGAAAAAGCTCGCCCTGAGGCTAGAAGGCAGTTTAAGGATGTTTCTTTTTTTGTGCGCCCTGACTTTTGTCATATAACTGTAGAGCGTAGATGGCGCTTGCGGCAATTAATCAAACCGTTTCAGGATGCAGGGTTTGAGGCGTTTTTACTGGCTCCGGCAAGGCTTAAAACGATTGTTAAAGGGGCTGTTAGATTTTTTACATCGGAAATTCAGGCTAGAGAGTACCTTGATCAAATTCATGAGGAGAAAAGAAAAGAATAAGAATTTTATGATTAGGGCCGGCTGCATGTTATGTGCCTCTTTTCTTTTTCTCTTCTGGTTTTTTTCCGTGTGTGGGGGTGGTGGCGCCGTGGTGCTATGTGCTTTCTCTATCACTCAGACCTGGGAGGTCTGGTAGCTTTCGTAGGGTGGGGGTGGGGGTGGTGGGTGGGGGGGGAGGGGGTGGGAGGGGTGGGGGCAGTGTTTTTAGTGTTAAAGTTGAGAGCAAACTACAGTTAAAGAGTGTTATGTTTTTTTCTTCTTTTTTGATTCTTTGTGTGTGCTTGAAGATGGTAAAAAATACTGAAATCGCTAAAACAAGTACCCAATGCTTTCCTAGAAATCTGATAGGCATTTTATGCTGTGATGCTCGGAGTCTTATGCTTAATTTGGCTGAGTTTCTGCGAAGAGAAGTGATTAAATGAATAATGGCTAATATCCGCATCGCAACTATAAATATTTGTGGCCTCAATGATAGGACTAAAAGAAGAAGGCTACAAGAAGATTTTAAAGTTCTACGAGCAGATCTGGTTTGTCTACAAGAGACTCATATATCTTGTAAGGATTTTAAAGTGCTTGACACCCTAGGGTTTAAGTTAATTGCACACACGACTCAGGATGTCAGGACTAAGGGAGTGGCAGTTTTGTCTAAAAGTAAAAATATCACATATGAGAGAAAGAGTGTGGATAAGCATGGTAGGTGGATAATTATGGAAATTAAGGGGGGCCGGGATATTCACTCTGTGCTCAGTATATGCTCCCGTTTTAGATGACCCTTCAGTACTGAGCCACCTATCCATTGAGCTTCCTTTGTGGCCCGCCCCTATCTAGTGTGTGGGGATCTAAATGTTAATGGATCTAGGGGTACGGTAGATAAAGTCGGGGTAGTAGGCACGAACCGTAAACCTCAAGTCTGCAGGGCGATGAAAAATCTACTTAGAGATGTAGGCTTGATTGACGCATGGTCTAGCTTGAGGGGCACAGAGCCTGGATTTACCTATTATTCGGCCCCCATCGGAAATTTGCCAGGTTGGATTATTTTTTGGTCTCACCATCTCTTTTGAAGGATGCAAGGATAGAGGTATTCCCTAGGGTAATGTCGGACCACAATCCGGTAGTGTATGAATTTCCATTGGTAGGTTTAATTAGGACACAGAATAAATGGACTTTCGAAAGAGCACTTCTTTCTGATCAGGATTATGTAAATTATATGAGAGGCTGGATCAGCGAATTCTTTAGGTTTAATAAAAATAGCGCACCCCTAGGAATGGTATGGGATACCTTTAAAGCGTCAGTGAGAGGGGAGACTTTGAGATATAGTTTGAATAAGCAAAGGAAAAGCACCGAACAAATTAAACACTACTATCAGAAATTAGCTCTTTTGGAGACTGAATTAATTTATGAGGTAAATAATGGCGGTGATCTTTCTATAATTTTAGATTCAATTATGGTGACTAAAGCTGCTTTAAGTGATTTTTACATAGATAAAATGGCCGGCAAGTACCTCGCTAAAAAACAGCAATGCTATGAATATAGTGAGACAGTAGGGCGACTATTGGCAGTTAGGTCTAGGCAACAGACAGCGATAGGGCATATAAAACAAATTAGGAATCTGCAGGGGGATATAGTGTCCGATGCCACTGAGATTAGAGAAGCCTTTAAAGAATACTATGAGGTATTGTATACTGCGGTAGCCCCACCTGCAGAAGATGATATAACTTATGAGCACGACTTTCCATCTAAAGTATGGTTATCACAAGAGGAGGATTTTTTTCTGGGCACTGAAATTTCTCAGGAGGAGCTTTACGGGGCTTTGCAAGCTCTTCCATCTGGTAAGGCCACCGGTACAGACTCTATACCATTAGAATTTTATAAAATTTTTGTTAAGGAGGTCGGCCAGGAGATCTTGGGGTTGTTTAAAGAAGTTAGAAAGGGGGCCAGATCTCCGGCATCATGGGAGACCGCAAATATTATTTTTTTTTTAAAGAAAGGGAAGGATTCTAGGAATATGGGTTCTTATAGACCAATAACATTGTTAAACAGTGATGTGAAATTATATTCAAAGATATTTGCATCACGATTGAATAAGGTTATGCAGCAGTTAGTCTCAGTATGGCAGCATGGTTTTATTCAGGGCAGGGGGACGGATGATCATATTAGGCGGCTTATCTCGCTATTTGATGCTGCAGATGTCCTAGAGAAACCTTTAGCTGTGGCTTTTTTAGATGCTGAAAAAGCGTTCGACCGTGTGTCATGGAGTTATCTATGGAGGTGTCTGGAAGCTAATGGCCTCGGCTCAGGGTTTATTAAGGCTATTCAGGCTTTGTATAAAAAACCCATAGCTCGTCTACAAATTATGGGAGGAGAGTCAGAGCCTTTTACGATAGCCAGGGGTACTATACAGGGGTGTCCATTTTCCCCCCTGCTGTTCGCAATATATATAGACCCCTTTCTCCGACGTCTTGAGGCCTCTGTGAATATTTCCCCTTTTAGTTTACACGGCCGTGACACAAAATTATTGGCTTATGCCGATGATGTGGCTATTATTACCTCTGAGCCGGACAGGGCAATGGCTGAAGTTGAGACACTGGCGGAGCATTTTGGCTCATTTTCTGGCTATCGGTTGAATAGGGCAAAACCCCAGATTTTAGCAAATAGGTTTACCTCTGCTGCAGATAGTAGGATTGTGGAAGAGGCTATATATTTAGGCATACGAGTAAGAGCTAAGGTTGAAGATATTATAGATATAAATCTTACTCCCATAATCGGCAAAATTAAGAACGATATGTGCCGCTGGGACAATTTAAAGCTATCTATAATCGGTAGATGCAACCTGATTAAGATGTTGATTTTGCCTAAACTGCTTTATATTTTTCGTACAATTCCTCTAGAAGTACATAATGCATGGTTTATACAGATTGAAAGGGAAGTTGCCAGATTTATATGGTCCTACAAGCGGACACGCAGATCGAATACATTTTTATCTCTTCCTAGGGAGAGGGCGGTCTTGGTTTACCTAATTTTAAACTTTATTATTTAGCAGCTTCTTTAAAATATTATTGGCCTTTATTTGGAGATATGAAAAAGGGAGATATTGATCCTAATTATGTGCCTTCAATATTTGAAAACTTGATTGGTTCACGGGCTAATGGCTGTTTGTTAAAAATATATGAGCCTAATTACTTTAAAAAGACTCGCTATAAGACTCTTATGGCAGCATATCGAAATTGGGCATGGATCAGGAAAGAATAGGGCTTGGCAGATTTAGTAGATACACTCCATTGATGGAAAATAATCTGATACCGGCGACAGTGGCAGACGGGCATCTACAAAGGTGGGAGAAAGCACAGGTCTTTAGGATAGGCGATCTTTTGACAGGGGAACATATTTCTTCTTTTGACATAGTTAGGGCTAGATTTAATATTAATCGCCAGGATTTTTTTAAGTTTTTACAAATAAGAGATTTTTTTTTCAAAAAAGCTGGGGGGGCAGTGGGGTTTTCCGTGATTCCATTGTTGGAAGTTCTTATTGGAACATCTGGTCTGTCAATTTCATCTCTGTATAGCATATTGCTGGAGGGTGTAACAGACGATCTTGAAAAGCACTCTATGAAATGGCAGGTCAGGGTGGATGTGGCAGATCCATGTCTTCTTAAATCAATAGAAATGGCGAATCTGGTATTATGCACTGCAAGCTTACGGGCTCAACATTTCAAGACTCTCTTTGATCTGTACATCACCCCGGCAAAAATTGTTAAATGGGGTGGTATGGATGGGACCCATTGCTTTAGGTGTAATGGACATGGGGCGGATATGACCTACATTTTTTCTACATGTTCTAGTTTAGATACTTTAAGAGGTGAAGTCTCAGGCTTTTTACAATACGTTTTAAAAAAGAAGTACACATGTCTCCTCAGCTTATGTTACTAGGGGTAACTGCCCAAGATGACTCTAGTAGTGAGTTTTTATTCATAGCTATGTCTGTGCTTAGATTATGCATTGCCTCAGCATGGCTAGATCCTCTTCCTCCAACTTTTTTGCAATGGAAAGCCCGGCTTTTACATATATTTAACTTGGAAAGAGCACTTTACGAACAAAAAGGTAGGAAAGGAAGAAATAAAGGGCTAAAGATATGGAGCCCACTTACAGATTGGGTTGAATGATTAAGGTAGAAGAGTTAGTTTTTGTCTTATGATGAATTGCATAAGGCTAACGATTTCTGCCATGAAGTCGCCCCTGTATACATGGTATGTGTTTGACGCTGTTTGTCTTGGCCCTGTGTAAATCTTTATTTTTCATGAATTTATTGGTGTTATGACAAGGAATAGCTTGTTAATTTTGTTGTAAACTGTCTTTTTGTTTTTTTCTGTATGTTTGCTCATATATGTTAAAATAAAGAGAAAAATGGTTTAAAAAAAAAAAAAAAAAAACCTTGGACCATGGTCTTCACATTTCTTGGCTCAACTGTACTATATGCACCTTGAGGAACTATGGTTAACCCGAGTTATTCTCAGATGTAAATATTATTACTAAATCAGATATTCTCTGGGTCAAACAAGCCTTTTTATATAAAGCACGGGAAAAAATGGCGATGAGTGCAATGTCTAAAAGTTCCCTTTTGCACTATTCTATAATCAAATCCCCGAACCTTATTGACCTATACCTGCTGATTGACATGCCTGCTCACCACAGAATGCTTTTGACTTATTTTCATCTGAATTTGTTTCCACAGCCAACAGTGGGCTAGCACAAGTCTGTCTGAGCATTCACTTTGCACTTGTGATCTTGCTGCTATATTTGATACCTTGCACATTGTTTTTATATGCCCTACATTTACTAGATTACATTTCAAGTATATTTGTCCTTCATTTTTGTCAATGAACTTTACACAAGTTAGGCCTCCCTTACAGTATTTTCAGACACACCTACTGTTTGTTTATGTCTCTTGGTTTTTAGAGCAGGTGTTTCATTCATATGCATGAGATGTTATAATGGATCATTTGTCTACCTGTTCAGACTGTTCCTTTGTTATTTCTGTATTTTTGTTTTTATGTACTTTTGTGACTTGCCTAATTCAAATCAAATAATGTGATTACATTTTAAACAGATTGACCCCTCCTCCAATCATTCTATTAAAAGTTAATTCGAACTGGGCGCGCTTCAACCTCATGTGATTCTGAGGTCTACTTAGGACAGGGGTTGGTAATATTTCTGACATAAAAAAGAAGGGAGGGAAAGAAGTGGAAAGGAAAGAATAAACAGCATTTACTCTTATTAATTCTATTTAAAAAAACACATAAGCATTGCGTAATACGCCTCTTTGCAGATCCTTTTAGGAAGAAGACCTCTCCTTACACAAGTATGATTTGAAATGCAGACAAGTATTCCTTCTGACCTGTTAGAGCTAAATGAAGCAATTAAAAATACCTTAGGTTAAAAAATGGAAACAGTGATTTGTTGGTAGAATGATCGAGGTGAGACGTTGAAAGTACTCTAAGTGCTGACTGCAAAGTCATGAGTCTTTTCTAAAAGCTTTTTCATCAGGTCATGTTCTGCTCTCACTTATCCAATGCTGGTTACTTCAGGGCTCTCAGTTTGCGGGTCCGGATGCTGACTTCGGATCAGTGCCAGAGGTGACCTGAGGTGACGTCACTGAAGCCATTTAGCGCCTGCCCCAGCATAAAAGCGTCAGTTCCATTTTTTCCGAGCCTTTGACATGGATCCGGAGCTTGCTCTTAAGAGTTGTGAGTTTTCCTCACAGAATAAATTTACTTAGTGTAGTATGATGTCCTCACCAAAGCGCTTGGGTTTTAAGCTCTGCAGGGACTGTGAGGGACAGCTGTCTATTACCGGCCACTAATTCATTTTTCTCTGTTGCCTTGGTTCAGACCACGACTCATGCTCTTGATCATCTTGTCTGAGCATCCACCCTAATACTTTAGGGTCAAGCACCGAATCGGTTCTTACACACACAGTGGATGGCGCGTTAAATGTTGGATAAGAATGAATCTTGCTTTCTAATCCTCCTCGACCTATCGTCAGCCTTTGATATGATTAGGGATGATAAACTACTAGACTTACTGGAACATAGGATGGGGCTAACAGAGTCCATCCTAAATTGGTTCACCTCATTTCTCCACAGCAGAACTCAAAGATTCAAGGTTAATCAGTCCCTGTCTAAGTCTGCTCCGGTCCCACTAAGGGTTGCAAAGGGGTCCTCGCTCTCACCCACTCTCTTTAATTTGTTCATGGAGCCTTTAACTCAAATTCTTAGATCATCCAACATCCACTATCACATGTACACCGATGACACCCAATTGTACCTGAAAGTCTCCTCCCCTAAAAGACATCAGGTCCCTCAGCTTAACTCTACAATTATACAATTAAAAAACTGGCTGTCATGCAACCACCTCAAGCTAAAGACTCTCAAAACGGAATCCCTCTTAATCACCATGCCCAGTCTCCCGATATTGAGGAATGGATGAAGCAACTAATAGCTCTTAACTGCTTGCCACACAGTACAGATTCCACAAGATTACTGGGATTAATTCTAGACAAGAATCTGAACATGCAGAAGCTGCCACCAAATGAGCAACTCTCCAAATGAACATCTTAAGGAAAGTAAAACCCTTCCTCGCCCTCAATGACTACAAGTCTGCAGTGCAAGCCCTAGTGTTTTCTAGGTTGGACTATATAAGTGCAACACTCTGTGGCCTACCCAGATCCAAGATGGCTCCATTAAGGTCGTGGTCTGAGGGGGTAGGTGGGCTTCCAAGGGCGGTCGGCCACCAGGTGCTGCCCCATGCAGAAGGGGTGGTACCGAGGACGAGGACTTCTGTCTTCTCGGCATTGAGCTTCAGGCAGCTGTTGGTCATCCTGACTGCGACGTCTTCCATTCCTTTCTGGAAGTTGAGTTTGGCAGTGGTGGGGTCTTTGGTGAGGGAGAGGATGAGCTGGGTGTCGTCGGTGTAGGATACGATGTTGAGGCCGTGTTGTTGGACGATGGCTGCGAGGGGGGCCATGTAGATGTTGAAGAGGGTGGGGCTCAGTGATGAACCCTGTGGGACTCCGCAGGTGATTTTCGTGGGGTCGGAGAGGAAGGGTGGGAGTCTGATCCATTGGCTTCTTCCGTTGAGGAATGATCGGATCCAGTCCAGTGCTGTTCCTTGTATGCCTGCGTCGTGTAGTCTGGCGACTAGTGTGCGGTGGGAGACGGTGTCGAAGGCCGCTGATAGGTTGAGTAGGATGAGGGCTGCGGAGTGGCCTTGGTCCAGGAGGGTGCGGATGTCGTCTGTGGCCGCGGGTAGGGCGGTCTCTGTGCTGTGGTTGCTTTGGAATCCGGATTGGGACGGGTCGAGGGCGGCGTTCTCTTCAATGAATCGTGTCAGTTTCCTGTTGACTGTTTTCTCTGCAACTTTGGCTGCGAGATGGGCCGATAGTTCTTGAGGTCGGTGGGGTCAGCCGTGGGCTTCTTGAGCAGGGGTCTGACTTCTGTGCGCTTCCAGTCATCTGGGAAGGTGGCTGTTTTGAAGGTGGTGTTGATGGTGCGTTGTAGTAAGGGTGCGATGGCGGCCGCGGCTCTGTGGTAGATGTGAGGGGGCAGGGGTCGTTGGGGGCCCCTGAGTGGATGCTTTTCATGGTCGAGGCGGTGTCTTCGGCCGTGATCGGTGTCCAGTTGGAGATGGTGGGCTGGCTGGTGTTTCTGGGGGGTGGGGGCCGTCTGTGGCACCTGGTGGATGGTCGATGAAGTTGTCATAGAGGTTTTTGATCTTGAGGTGGAAATAGGTTCCAAGCTTGTCGCAGAGGTCTTGGGATGGTGTGATGTCTGTGGCTTCGCTGCGTGGGTTGGTGAATTCCTGAATGACACTGAAAAGTTCCTTGGAGTTGGTGGAGTTGGCCAGGATTTTGTTGTGGATGAAGCTCCTCTTGGTGGCTATGATCTGGTTATGGTAGTCCGTCAAGGCGTCCTTGTAGGTGGTGTGGTTTTCGGTTGTCTTGGTGCTTCTCCAGTTCTTCTCCAGGTGTCTGCAGGTGCGTCTTGCTTCTTGGAGAGCGGTGGTGAAGCAGGCGGCTTTCCTGGGGCGTTGTCTTTCGGGGTTGCATAGCGGGCGAGCTCGTCTGCGCAGTTGAAGATCCAGGTGTGGAGTTCTCTGGCTGTGTTGTTTGCGTCGTTTGTGTCGGGTGCCCAGGTGTGGTTGTCTCGGGTGAGGGTGGAGTTAAGTTGCTCATCGTAACCTTGCTCCAGTTCTTTCGAGGTGGGCGTGGGGCTGGTTTGGGTGCCTTGGGTTTGTTGATGGCGAAGTGTACGCAGTGGTGGTCGGTCCATGGTGGCTGCGTTGTGTGGCTGAATTGGACGCTGTTTCCTGCCACGAAGATGGGGTTGAGGGTGTGTCCTGCTCTGTGGGTCGGTGTGTTGACGAGTTGTTTAAGTCCGATGCTGGCAAGGTTGTCACGAAGGATAGTGGAGTTGGGGTCGCTGGGGTTGTCGAGGTGGAAGTTCAGGTCTCCAATGAGTATGTAGTTTGCTGAGGCGATGGCGTGGGGTGCGATGAAGTCGGTGATGGTGGTGGCGAAGGGTGTTCGGGGACCGGGGGGTCTGTAGATGAGGGTTCCTCGGAGTGTGGCTTTGGGGGTGGTCTGGATCTGGAAGTGCAGGTGCTCGGCGGAGGGGAAGGTTTCGCTGGAGGTGGTGAGGCAGAGGGTGCTCTTGTGGGCAATGGCGAGGCCCCCTCCTGGGTGGTTGGGGCGGTCTTTCCTCTGGATCTTGTATCCGTCTGGGATGGTGGTGCTGATCTCGGGGGCGGAGGATGCGTTGGTCCAGGTCTCTGTGAAGAAGGCGATGTCGGGCGAGAGAGAGTCGAGTAGGTTCCAGATTTCCATGGCGTGTTTGTGTACGGAGCGTACGTTGAGGAGGATGCATTTTAGGGTGTCCCCGGTGCTGGCATCGGCGGTGTTGGAGGCCATGGTGGCGGTGAGGGTCTGGCGGCAGTGGAGGCAGGAGAACTGCCCGTGGGTCGTGTTCGGCGAGGCTTGTTGGCATTCTCTAAGTCTTCCAGGGTTGAGTACGAGGAGGGTGGTGGTGTTGTAGCGATGGGTAGTGGGAGGTCCAAAGTTCCTGGTGCTGGGTGCAGACGGGCTTGCCTTTGGCGCGCCATCGGCGCGACGGCGGCGCAACCGCGCAGCAGCCGCCATTAAGTAGGGGAGGTGGGAGGGAGGAGAGGCTGGGAGGCGGGAGTGGGGGAATTCCGGAGGGGAATTCCAGGGGGAGGGGCCGCAGGGGCAGCAGCGGTGAAAGGCAAAAGGAGCAGGCAGGCACGAGAAAATAAAAACAGTGGTGGAATTAGAGCAAGACACAGATGGGCACAATAACAGTGGCACAACAGGGAAAAATTAAGAAAAAACGGCTGAGAAAGGTTACGGTGGTTGCAGGCAGTCTGGTCCCAGTTGGAGCGGGCAGCAGGCACAGGAGCGGGCAGCAGCCTCGAACCTCCCAAGGAGGAGGTCGGGGTCTGGAGGCAAGAGACGGCACAGCGGAGCTGCGGGGAGAGAGTGGACCTAGACCGAGGGTCGGAGGTCGTACGCCCCCTGAAATCAGACTGAATCCCTTAACTACATCTTTCAAGAAGGAAGTCAAATTATTATTGATGAACAATTTTCTGTCCTAGAACCCAGGAACTCTACTCTCCAGGCTTGACATGGCACAATGACTACACTCATGTGTATTGCTTGTATGTTTATGATTGTGTTTTAAAACCCAGGAGCTCTACTCTCCGGGCCGGATATAGCAGGATGACTATACCCATATTTGTTACTCACATGTTTATGATCGTATTTTGATTTGTCGGATTTTGTCATTGAGGTGGTCTCTCCCTCAACTGCGGAGTTACCATATCCTGTATTGGTCTTGTTTATTCTGTTGTTTGCTTCATATGTCTCTTCTCTCTTATTGTGTGTAAAGTGCTCAGATACCCTCATGAGTCATGTTCGTGCTATAGAAAACTTTTAAAATAAAATAAAATAAATAAATAAATGCTGTGGAGCCCCAAAATGCAGAGTGGGAAAACGCCATATTTATGAATAACAAAGAGGTGAAATGAAAGCATGTATAATGTGCACCGAATTCCATAACGGTCATACCGGTTGGAAGAGATATCTTAAATTATCTGTAAAAAAAGGAGTATGCTTAATAATAAATCTCAAATAAACTGGTGTTGCTAATTATGCTTTAAACAGGGGTTTCCCCAGTTGTGCACGAGCGTGAGCATCTGAGGACTTCGACTCAGTAAAGCACCATGTTGGCCAATGTTCCTTACCGGTCTTTGGGTGCAGCGGGAGAACACCAATTGACAGATGGCGTTTACAAGCTCGAGACCAACAGAATCAAGTCTCCCCGATCTTTTGTTCATTAAACTCATGGGTGGGAAGTAACTGGGACTTGGCTGGCGTTTGCTGTATTCATTTTTCTGGACAGGACAGCGCCTGCAAGCCCACCTAGACCTTGAATGGGCTGCTGCACTTTAGTAAAAACTTCAAAAATTATGGTTTTAAGATGAAGGTTGTTTCTCTCATGACCAGTATTGGGTCACTAACTGATGAGCTCATATTCCTCCATTCACCACATAACACTGCTCTTGTCCACAGCACCTGCTCACCTGCTGTGGTGATTGTTGTGAGATGCCTGGTTCCTGTCAGTTATGCAGTGTGAAAAGTGACATCAATTTTGTGGGGTACGTCACGCTTACCTCTAGCATGATGAAGTAATTCTTAGTAGTTTGGGGGTTGCAAAATTATTTGAATTCCTGATACCTCATTTAGTCTGGATGAGATTTCATAATATTGAATATAAGTGTTTTTTCTTTTTTAAGAACTGTGGCAGAACCACTGAGACTGAAACAGCCAGACTCTCACAATCCCTGTTGCGATACCTCTGCTCAATGTTGACCTGTACGCTAACATGTAGAGACCCTCATTATGAGCATCATGGAATGATGTCACCAGTAGGGATACCACTACAGTAATTGGCACTGCAAACCCTTTATGTCCCTGGAGCCAAAGAGGACCTGCTCCTCTAACTCTTGAGAAGCTGTTCCAGTACTTGGATAGAAGGAGAACAGGTTCTTTCTCTTCCATTCTTCCCAATCCCAGATCCCAGTTTTGTTTTGTGGTGATGGTGTTAGGAACCTTTTATTAGAGTGGTTACTAACCACTGATTGGTGATCACTCCTAACTGAATCCCAAAACAGTTCTCACAACGAATTCATCCTTCTTTTGTAGCATATCCTGCTGACATACTTCAAATAATCTGAGAAACCCAGCTCTGGGAGTCTTACATGATGGCAGGACCCGAGCATCAGTGTGTGGAGCTCTGAATTCCCACATAGAAGCAGTCTTAATTAAATGAGGGCACTTCTTATGAAATAAACTCTAGCTACTTGTGGGGCCAGGACTATTTCTTGTGAGGGGGAGACAGCTTGGCTATGAACAGACCACCATCTACTATTACCATAAATATGTCAGCTATGTTGTAGCGTTGACTTGTTGAGCCCTTTTGATTGAATATAATTTGTTTATCTTCTCTTATATCGAATTAGCCTTTGCTACCATGTCAAACCTCCTTGGTCCTCCGATGGATTTTGTTCTGTGCTGAAAGAGACTGGAATGTTTGGCGAACTAGTAACTATTGAAGGAATAAGACAATTGCTATCATAAAATACTATACATTTATAACTCATAATCCCACATCTCTAATGCTGTTAGAAACACCAGTTAAATGGGTTTACCCACAAGTAAATAATGAGTCAAAATCAGCAGAGTTTATTTTAAATTTAAAGGTTTTAGTATTTTAAATATATAAATGAATGGCATACAACCTAATTAAGCTAATTCAGATTTAATAAAGCATCAATATACTCTGCAAGATCCAAGAATGTAAGGGCTGATCTTCCTCACTGAGGGAGATTAGTTTAAACACATTTTGGTTAGCTGGAAAAATCAGCTGTGCCTCATACAAACCCTTAGGAGAGTTCACTGTGTTCCAAATGCCCAGTTCCAGTCCATCAAGACAGAATATATGTCTCAGTCTGACACTGCAGCGTTAATGCCCAAGTCATATGACGTGAACTCTTTCAGCCGAAAAGGTTCCACTACACTAGCATACCAGCCGACAGCAGATCGCAGTATTACGTCACAGTTCGCATTGTTCCTGGAAGTCCAAATTGTCAGTCTATGGGTAAGGAAGCCACTCTCAAAGATAAAGGAGCTCTCCTGTTCAGTTTCAAAGTCTGAGCAATTATACTGCGTTTAATTCCGTGATGTCACCGCCTGGCATCACCAAGAATATCAGGTCACTCTGTCCCGTTGGTTGTCCGCGGTAGGATGAGATGATGTAGTAAGTAAAATGTATACAAATCCGGAAGAATTAAGTCATTCATTACTCGTGATTTCCTTACAATCATTGGAAGTTTAGTCATATGAACAATGTGGCTCACAGAAAGTAGACAACTTTATGCTCTCATCCTTTGTCTGTCAATTCTCAAGCAGTTGCTCTAGCATGTAACAGCTTTTGTTAGAAATGTAATCAAACTGTGCTACAAATGTCAAATTAAGCAATTGAAAGTTAGAACACAAGTGGTAACTTCACGATAAGTTCCTATAGGCTTCAGTCTACTCAGTTCATACTAGGAAAATAAGCAAAGTTGAGGCCTTCAGGAAATACAGCTCAAGCACGATGAAATTGTGCTAAAATATGAATCTCGCTTTACATAGAATAATGTATTAATCTTTCAATTAGACGTATTTAATATGATTTCAATAATATTGCTAATCAATTTATGTAAGTATGGGGTACTTATACCATGTTGAAAATGTCACTGTCACTCACATATATTTTTTTGTAAGTTTCTTTGCACATCATATGTTATTAAAACATACATGTTTAAAGGCACTTCAAAGGAAAGATTTTCGAAATGCAATGTTGCTAAACTCGTATGGCACTTACTTTTCTTTTGTGATTTTCAGTGAACATGTTACACATTTTAATGCACTATTTATCTCTAATTTGTGAAACGTTAAATTCTCACACATGACTTTCTCAGTTACTGTTATTATCACATTATCAATTCACCAGATCACGTCATTTAAGTGTTAAAAACTCACATCTATTTATTAAATATAAATGTAATCATAAACTCATCCTAACATTCTGCATGCTTTTATGATGCAGTCTCTAAATCCAAACTACTTTTTGTCATTCTCTTGAAACAAGGGGCTTAACACACGTTTTGTCATTTCCGTGTAAAGTGGTATCAGAAATCTTTTCTGTGTTAATTGTCGTAAATTAGTACGAGGAAAAACCTCTGCTCTATCACCTAGCAATGAACAGCATGCAGTGTAGTACTGGCCTATAGGGCAATCAGGCAGTGTCCAATTTGCTGGTTTAATAGGTCAGTGTGTGGGCTGTTCTTTTGGCTGTTTTGGGCCTATTTTTTGGTTTGCTGGGCCAGTTTTTACTGTTGATTTCCCTAATAATAAAACAAACATTTCCCACAGCAAGCTCAAACCATTGCGGTTTTCCATACCTCGTAAAACACTTATACAGCGTGTCTTTACAAGTTCAAAACCACCCCAATTTGCAATTATGGGTCGCTTTTTTAGCTTACTAATCATTAATGGGGTCCACTTTTATTTTTGCGCCCAGGTCTACTTTCTTTCTCAGTCCGACCCTGAAAGCATGGCCTTTCTGATTCTCATCTGCTGTTCTTGCTCATTCCATTCTTGCATTCCAGGTAATGTAGAAGAGAATAGTTTAAACAACTCTTCCTTATCTTTCTGCCCAAGGTTTGCTTGCAGGCCAAACCTATTGTTCTCACTCCAAAAGGTATTTACCTTGTCCAAGTCGATTACTGCCACTGGAGCTGGGAGAGCTGGACAGAACTGAATTAATGACTGTTCAGGCACAGAAATGAAAGTTGTAATACATTCACCTCTGCAGATTATTTAACTATTCTCTACGCACAAAACTGAATTAGAATTTTAAATATCACAGTGATATGTGGATGATATATATAGCTCTTTTCAAGCCAAGTGATAAAAATGATGACTTTGTTATTATTATTATAATTATTTTGAATTTTATGAGCGCTAGCTAGTCACATGTAGGCTTCCACACATAAATCACAGACAAAAATTATCTAACTGTTCCTCACTCACCAGAGTTCTTCTTCTCCTCCCCCCCCCCTTAGCACTGTTTCATCCTTCTGTACTGAATCTTTCATCTCTCACCCTTAGGTATACCCAGCCTGACCTTATTTCCTGAACAGAAATACATCAGTTTAACGCAAATCATTGTAATTTCTTTGATATTTGGATTTATTTTAACACAATAACAGACCATCTAAATGCCCAATAAAGCCTTGACGTGTGCAGAGCTGGAAACCGCATAAAGCATCTATCACTTAATCTCACTTTCCTTCAGAACAACTGCCCTCAAAAGGTTAAGAACATCTGCAAAGCAAATGGAATTTGCTGTGATCTCATGTCTGCTGGTCAAAACGCGTTTTCTCTTTTATCGTCAGTCAATATTCCCAGTAGCAACTACTGGCTCTGTGGACACTGGCACATCACAGCCTGTGCTTTCTTACATTTTTCTCTTCCGTCTGTGGCCTGATTCCAAACAGCGACTGCACAAGATGGCTGGATCTCAAGCAGTATGACCCTCTTGCAGTTCCTTCCTCGGACTGTGGGGTCGCTGTTAACTTTTGATGTCTTAGAAACCGCACTTGGGAGGGACGGGGACAAGCCAAACCGAGACCGATTTGTGTGTTTAAAAGGCCGCTTTATTGAAACAGGTGCATATCACAATGTCCAACCTAGGCAACTACCTTACAAACTAAAACCTCACTATACATAAAATAACTGATCCCCCGTTTCCCCCCTCCCCTACGATCCCCACATCAAATCCCCCACCCTACCGATAACATAATAACATTACATAACAACCACATTACACAGTATTGCATTTACATATCCTGCCCTCCAATGAAACCCAAACCGCTACCTGTCTTTCTGCAACTGTAACTACCAAACATCTAGTCTAAACTTAGCCTACCTGCCTACCCTTTCCCTGCCCCTGCTCACAAACTTCCAATACTTAACTAAAAACTTCTGCCAATCTTGGCCAACTTTTAACAACCCCGCCACCCAGGAAAAAGCGGGAGCGTAGGCGGAAACGCCGCCTCCCCTTTTGGCTGCCCCCGCTGACCTAATAGGAATGCAGGCCTAGCGCCCTTGCACATTCAACACTCTAGCCAGCACCTCCCTGATTTCCAACAAATATAAGTCTATGCCCAAACATGACAAGTGAACACCATCACCCCTGAAAAATTCCACTGTGTCAAACCTGATCTCTTTATGGGCGATCCTCTGAAAACCAAGCTCCCTACAAAAACGTACCATTTCCGTATTAAGCTTCCTCCTGGCCCTGTCCACTGCCCCTGGGTTAACTGCGCCTCTCCAAACCCTTCGCGGAACAAACTCAGTCCAAGTGGCCGAGCACCCGTACCATTGCCGCTTTAACAGGGCCAGGTCCCTCTTCATGCTTCTCATAAGTACTATCCCCTTTTCCCTGACCATGTCATTCTCGCCCAGATGAATAAACAAAATGTCGGGGCACCTACCAGCCACCAACAAACTGTTCAATGTACGCGAAAGCTCCTTCCAGCGCATGCCCCCCTGTCCCCTCCAGAATACTTTAAACAAATCTTTATTGAACCCTAAATTTTCTCCAAAATAACTGGCGCGTGCCTGGATTTGGGCCCACTTCACAAATGAATGCCCCACTATCCAAATGGTCATCTCTCTGGCGAGGGGGCCAGCCACCGAACCTGTAACAAGAAAAACTGAATGAACAGGAGAAAAAACAGAACCGCGCTACACCCCCCCTGCAGCGCCGCGAATGTATCGCTGGTAGCAATCTGAAGACCATCTCCCCAACGTCATGATGTCCCCCTGCCCCCACCCCCTGTTACTTGCTTCTGATGCCACCCCAATCCTAAAAGAATGAGTCCCAAAACCCTTGCCATCAATACCTAACTCCGTCAGCGCTTTACGCAACACGTCAATAGCTGAAATGCCGTAACCCTACGACCACTCTTGTGCAAAAATACCAACCCTACCTGACCACCCGAAAGATCCCTCCACCTTGCTTCCCACCTGCAAGGGCAAGTCAAAGGGGGGTCTGCAGCCTGGAGGGAGACCCATTTCCCCACGCCCCGCTGATCTGTCTTTGATTTACGTAACCATATACAGACTCTGTCCCGCCGCGGTATCACATCCCCCCATTCAATACCTCCCTTAAATTTCTGTCCCAACAATTCCGACACTTGAAAAGCCCCAAAGAACATCCATGCCATCACCGTGGAAAAAAGGCACGCCTCAAAACCGTCGGAACATACCTATGGCGATACCCGAATCACCCTGCCCAGCAAATTCCATGACAAAGGCTGTGTCACCCTGCCTACCTGACCCTGCTCCCTAGCCCACCCCTCTAACATCCGCGAGCCAAGTTCTCCAGTGGATGGAGCATAACCCCATAACAGTTTTCCTACAAATGCAATTCCCACCAACTTGCCCGCAATAGTCACCCTGGATGGCCCTTTGTCAATCAGATCAAGAATAAACTGTATCACATCTTCCCTCCTATGCTCTGTTGTGGACCACCGCTGGGCTCCCAAGAGCAGAAATTCCTCCCAAGCTAAACTGTATGCAGTCCTTGTGGAGTGTGCCAGGGATCCTACCACCAGTTGTAGCATCCTGAGTCGCCTACGTACCACAACTGCCTCGGCATGGGGGTCGGGGTCCTGTCTGCATCCTTGTCTAGCCCACGGAATCTCCCCCACTGTGAATGAGACAAGGCATCCGCTATGTCATTGTCCACACCTGGCACATGCACCGCTTTAAAAGCTATATCAAAGCGCAAACAACCCAAGAGGAACACTCTCAACAACTTCAATACCTGCTCGTCCCTGGCGGACTGTCGGTTGACAATCTACACCACTGCCATGTTGTCAATCCTGAAAATCACTTTCTTATGCGCCAGTTGGCCCCCCACAAAGTCACTGCCACCACTAGGGGAAAAAACTCCAAGAATGCGATACTCCTACCCCCCCCCACTCTGCTGGCCACTGCTCCGCGCACCATTTTCCTTGCCAATAGAGGCCAAAGCCTTTGCTGCCTGCGGCATCTGAAAAAATGTGAACATCCCAAACTATGTCTTCCTCCCTTGCCAAAGGAATGCCATTGAAATCCTGTAAGAAAAACTTCCACATCCTCAAGTCTTCCCTCACCCCAGCCGACAAGCGGACTTGATGATGTGGTGGTCTCTGTCCCTTAAGTGCTCTACCTAGTCGTCTACAAAATGTCCTTCCTACTCTCACCACCCTGCAGGCAAAATTGAGGTGTCCCAGTAACACCTGAATCTCCCTCACTGTGACCTTGGCTCTGGCCAGCATTGCCTCTAGCAGCCCCAGCATTTGCTGCTATTTGTCCTCCGGCAGTCGCGCCTCCATCGATTGAGAGTCCAGTTCAATACCCAAAAAGGAAAGAGCCGTACTGGGACCCACCGTCTTTTCCGGCGCCAAAGGCACCCGAGCTCCCTCATGATCTCTTTGAAGCTGTCCAGAGCAGCCCGGCACTCCGTGGAGGCTGAGGTGCTGACAAAGAAAAAGTCATCCAGGTAATGCGTTACCAAGTGGGGACCCGTGCGCTTTGAAAACAACCACTGGAGGAAAGTGCTAAAACATTCAAATAATGCGCAAGACATAGAACAGCCCATCGGTAATGCTTTGTCCACGACAGTTGAAATGGATACCCAGGAGATCCCAATCCTCCGGGTGAACTGGACGCAATCGGAAAGCTGATTTTATGTTGCATTTTGTCATTTCTGCCGTTTCGCCCGCGGTCACCACTAGTGACATGGCCACGTCAACTGACGAATAGGACACAGTAGCCTCCTTTTCATCAATGAAATCGTTCACTGAGTTCCCTTCTGGCCAGGATAAATTCCTTCTTTGGCACAACACCCACTGGAGAAACAATCAAATTCTCCAAAGGCCAATCCTCAAATGGGCCCGCCATGCGACCCTCACGCACTTCTTTGTCCAATTTCTCTTGCACAATTTCAGGGTGTTCCTTTGCCGACTGTAAATTGTCCGCCCACCGTCTAGTCCTGGGTCTCCCATACCCTAACCTAAAACCTTCTTGAAAACCTGCCTGCAGTGTTTTTGCAGCCTTCTGGTTGCTATAACCCTGTAAGGCTGCAACTAACCTGTCCACCCTAACCGGTGTATGAGCCCATTGGCCCAGTCCCCTTAGCCCCCCCGTCCTCCCACGAAGGGCTGCTGCTGCTGTCCACCCGCATTGAACCCTCCTTGCTGCCACTGCTGGCCCCCTTGTTGCTGCCCTGGCCCTCCCCGCAGCAATTAACCAAGTCATGTCTGCCTCCACATTTCGAGCAGTCATGCCTAAATCTACACAACTCCCGGGTGCACATGCCCTTACTGAAATCCCAGCAGGCCCCTCCTGATCCTGTCTGCCCTCTGCCTGTGCCACCCACCCCTCCCTGGGTGGGTCGCCCCTGAAAGGGCCGATACATGAGCGGTAGCCCGCTGGGGGTGAAGATCGTTTTCCCCGCCCGGGACTCCCCCATTGTATGTTGCCACAAGTCTGTATCTAACTCCCCCCATTTTGCCTCTGTGTCCCATGCCATGTGTGCCCTAAATTCCTCGTCGTATTGAGCCCATGCGTATCCACCCCCAGTGATCTGTGCCTTACGGATCACATCCATATACTTAAACAGCGCCACACACCTCTCTGGGTATTTTTCATAGTACACGCTTGCGTATATTAAAAAGTCTGCTGTCCAGTTCTCAATGGTGAGAGGCACCCTCGGCCGCTTGGCCAATTCGTACTCCTCCTCCTTCGATCCCTCCTTTGCGCGCACTTCCCTGTGCAGCAGTTTGAGCATCTCTACGTACTCCCCTTTCCATATCCGCACTTTAGTGGCCAACATTAGGTGTGCGCCCAGTGGTTTGGTCACCCCCATATAAGGCAGTCTTTTTATTTTTAACTCTTTGCTCTCTAACTTGTCGTCCAACTCGACTGTCTTTGTGACACCCGCGTCGCCTTTCGTCTTAGTATCTTCAACTGTGCTTCCTGACGCCTTACCCGTGTCGTCTGTGCCCACTCCCACATCCAACACATACTTGTCTCTTTGTAACCTCCCCCCTCCTCCCCCTCACCTTCCCCCCTCCGATCCCCACCGATACCATTGTTGGTTTCACCCCTCCATCCCGCATTTTACCTGGCTCTAAGGAGGGTGCCCGTCGTACTGCAGTCCGCCTTGCCAAGGGAGCCGTAGATTCCGCCAACCTCAATGTCTTCCCCGTAGGCTCTGCCGGGCGTCGTGACACCTGCAACATACTAGAAAAACAATTACTCGGCCCCCGCACCCCCTTCCTCGCTATCACGTAACTCGCCCTCTTCCAGGCTGTCCTCCTCATAATCTAATGCCTCGGGCTCCCCAAGTCCCCCTTTCCTCTCAACCGGAGGTGCAGACTGCACCCTCCTCTGCCCACTAATACATTTTCTGCCTGCGCTCCTGTGTCCTCGATGCCCCGTGGACCGCAGAGGAGCATCGGGTGTTGGGGCTTGTGAGGCCGCTCGGGGTCTACTTGTGCCAGCCGCGTCGAGATCCCACGCCGGTACTGGGCATGCCGCGCGAGGCTCTACCCTCCCTTCTCCTTGGTGCCTCTGAGCCGCTCCCAGCTCTGCCAAGTCTGGCTCCCGCTGGTGCTCCACCGCCTGAAATAAAAAGGACTGGTCTGGTGTGCTGGGCCTACCTTCCCTATCCCTCCCTTCCCAATTCTTCTTTCTTCCAACTCCTATAGTACAAGCCGCCCACGCACACCCCACTTTGCTAAGGTCTAAAGCCTCCCCCCTATCCCCCCCTTCTTCCTCCTCGTCGCTCCACTCCCACCCCGCCGGGCCTGCAGCCCTGGCCCAACTGGGCCCTGCCCCGGCCCCAAGGTCCCCTTACCCAGACCCTACCCCTCCCCCTGCTGGCCCCCGAGCCCTCTGACCCAAACCCAGAGACCCCCCTTGCGCCATGTAAGCATCCAACTGGCCCACCCTATCCAAACCCCTCACCTCCTCGTTCCAGGAGGTAAAAATGTCCAGGCCCTCCCAATCCCGGCTACCCCTGGCTGCCTCCCGCTCCTCAGGCAAACCCTCGCCCTCCTCCTCCAATACCCAGGTATCCCCGCCCCCTGCCCCCCTCAACCCCTGCCGCCCCCATGAAAACCTCTACAATCCCCTCCCCCACCTACTGCCTCCCCCCCCACCCAGCAGGGGAGGGCCGGAATCCCAGCTCCACGCCCCCCCTTGTACCGCCCATCTGAAGCCCCCTAGGGCCTGCAGGCCCACCCAAACCTGTATCTTCCCCAGTCAGCGCACCTCCCTCCAAGGGGGCTGCAAAGGCCACAACCCCCTTCTTACTCCTTTACCCCCCTCTTTGGCCTTCACAACCCTCGCGGACCCCGGGGTCCCCTTCCCACCCTTCCCCCGCGTCATACTAGCACCCGTGGACCCGACCGGGGAGCCACGCTCCTCCGTTGGGCCCTGCCCCCATTCCTTCCCGCCGGAGCCTCTACCACAGCAGGAGGCTCCGGTTCCTGGTGCACAAAAGGGCCGCTCTCCTGACATAGGAGCTGCCCTGGACCTTGGGAGACCCGGCCGGGGAGACGCTCGATGCACTCCTCCGGCGGGGGTCCCACCCCCCCCGCCTCCCCGCCACAGCCTCCTCTCTCACACGAGGCTGCGGCACAGAAACGACCAAAGGGGCCGCACCTTCACCCAACACGTGGCCCCGGTCACTCACCTGAGTCTTTTTTGCCCTCTTGGGGGCTGAGCAAGCTGCGACTGTGGCCGCTACCCCCGCGGACGCGCACCTCGCCGGGCGCGCGCTCCCTGAGGCCTCCGGCAACAGGAGGTCAAGCCGGCCGGCTTCACTCAAGAGCCGCACCACCTCCAACACGCGATAATCTTTGCCTGCCATCATCAATACTACACCTGCCACTTAAGGAATTAACCTCAAAGCAACCCTAAACTCCAAAAAACACTAAGCTACCAGTACCGCTCCCAGCCACCAGGTCACCAAACCTAAAATGGTGGCTGGGAGCGCTGCAAATCCAAAGTTATATGTGTTGGGCTACCAAATTAATTGGGCTACAATTGGGCTATTCCCAACGTAGCCCAATGCACAAAATGGCCGGTACTGGCCAGCCTCTCCCTGTCCCAATCTGCCCGGGGGCAGATCTCACGTGGTTCGGCTGCCCCCCAAATCCCCCTCAGGTAGACTCTCTATCAACACAGGACACCACAATTCCTCTGTAACTAATCCACTTTCATAACAGGGTTGCCTCTTCTGGTATAAACAACTTTTTAAAGAAGGGAATTCACTTAGCCAATGTGAAATACATGGGACTAAAAAAGCCTCAACTGGTCCTTGTAATTCTTGTACATAATTCCAAAACTGTCATATTTAAAAATGTACTCATCATGCAGAGAATCTGCACTTCTTAGATTAAGCTCCCCAAAGCGTTTTTCTCAACGACGTTTGACAGGCTACTAATAGAGTTAATTTACAGTCTGACAATCTCACCTCAGTATTCAAAGAGAGCTCTTGGTGAGAAAATATTTTAAATCGAAAGTAATTATTGTTAAATAAATCAGCGTCCAAGCAACACATTTTAAAACTATAATTGTAACTTTCTTCTGCTAGACCCATTCAAAGATTCAGTTTTCATTTTGTACTTAGCTGTTAGCTTTCTGAGAAGGGGTTAAGCATGAGGGCAAATAATTTAAACATAGAAAAACAATCAGAAAACATTCACGGGCTGATTTGCAGATTCATTTCCTGACAAAATGCAAAAAAAACATATGTATGCTGTCATACACGAAAAATGTGCATCTTCAAAATGAGCTGCAGGTATTCACCTTGCGCTTTTCACATGCACCTGCACTGATACACTTTTTCTTGGTGTGTCCCAAGGGGTGTAACAGACATAAATGTCAGTGAATAGCTCATTCACAGAGAGAGGCACTGGGGTCTGACACGGGCACGCATTCCACTCCACACCTATGGCCATCCTGACATAGTTGAGGGCTGCCACAGAGGAAGGCACAACTGAGGCAGAGGACAGGAATGTCCCCTGCCAGCGTTGCAGACTCTGCAGTTCTCGGCTTATAATTCCAGAGGCAGTAGAGTACAGATTTACATTCCCACCCAAAATATAGTAGAGGAAATGTAAATGTAAGTATTGACAGCTATGCCTCTTTGAGGCCAGTACCTATCTATGCTGCTCCCATTGAAGACCTGCATATAATCACCCAAGTGCATGTCTATTATAGAGGCCAATGCATAAGTGAGCGGGGGAGCCCTACCCCAGCTATGTTAGAGAGGCCGGAACGAAAATATGAATGCAGCATCTTTCCTCCCTGGCCAACACTTCTCACTTGTCACACGTCCCATTTGGGAGCTGGGAACTTAGCCCAAAGAAAATGCAGACACGTTTGTGGAGAGTATTCTGCCTCTTGAATATATGCAGCCATATATTTGTTGAACGTGAGCCCTAGTTTCATGAGTGGACAAAACTACCTGGAGACTGGGCAACGCAAAGCTACCTGTGACTTGGGAGAACATGATAGCCAGTGCTGATCTATCTGTCGAATATCTACAGTCCTATAAGGATCTAATACATGTTTTTAGTTTATGTTCCAGTAAGGAGGTAGTCGAGGCTAGAAATCGCTTTATAAAACCTATTGTTTTTAGACATAACCTTTTTTCCACCACTGATTTGGTCGCCTTTTTCAAAAGCCCACCGAGTGAGTTTGTTTGTTATAAATTGTATACATTTATAAAATCTATTTTATTCAGGTTTCAAAATGAGTTGTTAAAAATTTGTGTGTAGAAGAAGTTTATATTAAGAGATGGAATTATGTATTAAGTGTAATTGTTGATCTTGTCAGAGATCTAAATCAATAAAATTAAATTGATTGTTGATTGAAGGACTTTGATGCTTTTTAATGCATACTTCAGTGAAGATTGAAAATGGGGGTACATTGCAATCGTGCTATACATGCTGAGCAGGAACACATTAGTTTAACTGCAGAGTGATGAACAGAGCGCTCGCTAGTAACTGCAATGCAGCGCTCTCAAGGATGCCATAGGAAGACGGGACCCCACAACCTGTAGGATGCACTTGCATCTCAGTGTGGATCCCATCCTCATCCTGTAAAACTCTCCATATTTACAGAGCTATGTTTGTGCTTTATACGTCCTACACACATGTGCACACACTCTTTGTACAGGTAATTTAAAGGGGCCAACGGTGCTTAAGATAACTCTTGGATAGGTTTGATGGTTGAGCAGTCGCAGTTAAGTGATGGAATCCAGAATCCTACATTATCTCCAAGGGATCGAGTCAAGTTGGCACACCGACATGACAGGTTATCTCAAGCAGTCTTTGAGAACATCTGTAGGGCTTGATGTAATTATGCACTGTGGCTGTTGTTCGCTCCAATATTCTCAACTGGGTTTTATGGTTCATGAATTTCATGGGCAGGGACAGAGGTGACACGTTTCAACTGTGCAATGCTTTGAACATCGCCCAGAGGGAGCTTCTTCTGAAACAGGGCACACAGGCTGTCAGCCCCCCTGAAAAACCACAGACCAAGCACCATCCGTCTGCAGCCATGTTAAAGGTCTTTCTTCACGCAGCGATCAGGGGGGTCCTCAACAATCCACAGTCCAGCAAAAGACCCTGGTTTGGGGACTCATGCCTGAAGCGTCCTAGCAGTCGCGTGCAAGCCCTAAACGCTCTGCTGTCTGAGAAGGTGGTGAAAACTAATACAACCCATTTTGTGAAATTGGGACCCTGCATCCCATCTCCTGAGTTTTCAGGCTCTGAGACACAATCAGACACATTTTAAAGTCCCTGCTTCAGAATCCAATGTTGCTCAGAGTATGTGCATGAATTGTCGATGCATAAAAAACGCGCATGCCCACACCTGCCATTCGTGTTTTCATACACGGTGAAATCTCTAGAAAGGGGGCAGCAGGGGGGTGCACACTGAGTGAGTGACTATGGGAGAGTATATTTTCTGTACACCTGCGTACCTGTGTTTTTTCTTAGCTCTGTATAAAACATAGCATTACAATTGTTAGTTTTATGCATTGGTAAAATACTAAATAGAAAGTCACAGGAGCCCTTGTGTTTTGTATACTTGCCCAAAATACAATGGCTTGTAAGGAAAAGAATCAGAGCTTCCTTCAGAGAAGACAAGAGCCTTTCTTCATCACAAAGCTTGTCTTTTCAGAGCTGAGCGATGCTATAAACCACGGAAGGAGCGACTTGCAGAGGGGGCTTTCTTCGGGTTACAGGGCTACACTGGAAAGCTTTTAGTAAGAGCTCTCATTGTGGTGGAAATCAGTGTCACTGTCAGTTTACAGGAAGGGGAAAAGAAAATGGGATGCTAAGTTTTGACAACTCTGGATCCTTTTACCCGCTGCGACCCGGACGAACGTTGGATTTCACGTCAAGTTTACTTTACTGTACAACGAGAGCCTGCAGCTGAAGAGGCGTGAGCAGGTGGAGCAAATACACAATAACCAGTGGGCCCATTTATGAAAGTTTTATACAAAGTTAGAGAACTATTCCTCGGATGTTTCCTCGTTTGTAGTAGATTTCCGGCTTTAATGAAAGCCACAACATTCAATGTAGCAGTCAGTGAAATATAGGATAGTCATAGAATACCATCAGTTCTATGAATAGTCCTGCTGGGTTACATTTTGTCATGTGAACAAATCAGAGCTTACACATTCTCATCGTAGAAGGATATTCAGCACCGTACCGAACTAGGGGACGCAGAAGGAAAGAGATAAAAAGAGTCCAAGCAAGAAAACGCTTGTGTCTGAAGAGCGGGGGATTTGACCCAACATCTATAGTTTTGCAGACCGGGACAGAAGTATAACGGCAGAGAGACACACACAGTATCCAACAAATAATCAGCCCTGATGAAGTCGCTGGATTGATTCCCTGAGGCGACGAAACACGTGTTGGCTAAAGATCTAAGAACTAATTAAAGAACGCAAGAACAAAAGAAGCTGTGAAAATTTGTTATACTATTGTAATTCTATATGTTGATATTAGCGTGTGCTGGAGGATAACAACTTTTTCCTTGTTTGTAGTAGATTTCCGATTTTTATGAAAGCCACAAAATCCAATGAAGCAGTCAGTGAAATATAGTCTAGTCATAGAATACCATTAATTCTATGAAATGTCCTGCTGGGTTACAATTTGTCATGTGGATTGTCCAATAGACAAATAATCTTCATAACAGCAAAAGGTAAAATATTCGGGGTAGGGGAACCTACCTAGTTCTTTTTCTCACCTAACACGTGTAAGATGAAGTGCAGTTTTCCTGCGTGCTATCCGAGTCAGATCATCTGAGGGAAAATCAACATGAAATGGCACAAGCTACAGGTAGCCCAATAATGAGGACCAGAAATTATGCACATGCCCACTAAATGCGCATTTCCACATGTTTTTGTCACTTTTATCTCTACATGGAAAATGTATCTTCCTGTACAGAAAGACGTTCCTCTACACACCCACTGAGGGGCATATTTACAAGGAAATGGCGGAGTGCGGTGCTGAGCCAAATTTCACACTCCGCCATTTCCAAAACACAGGGCTGCACCATATTTACAACAATACGGCGCACCCCTGTGTTTTCACTAGTGCTGACGCTAAAAATAGCTGCCTAGCGCCAACACAGACACTCTTGAGCCATAGTGCAAGGGTGCCATCATTGCAGGAAATGATTGTTAGCAATTCTCATTATTTAATGATTGTTTATGTGCAGGAAGGGCCACCTTCCTACACATAAACAATCAGTAACGGTGTTTTGCTCTTTCTATATGTGCTGCAGAATGCAGAAAAAGCAAAAATGAGGAGTAATGAAGGTATTTCTCCTCGTTGCACCATTCTAATGCCTGCTATTGTATTGCATTAGGTTTTGCTGCTTCCTCAGATTTACACATCCTTGTAAATCTGGGGCATTATCAAAAAGCAATGGGTGTTGGGGTGGAATGCCCACAGCAACACCCATTGCATGACCCTGTCACGCAGATACCTGCATGAAAGTGTACCATATTTATAAAGCCGCATTAAGCCCCATAATGCCACTTTATAAACATGGTGCAGGGCATTGAGCCACCGGAACGTCAATAAAAGTGTTGTTCCTGCGATGCAATCCCCTTTTAAACATGCCCCTTCGTATGGGAGTGTTCCCTGCCTTTTTCCAATCCAGAAACATTCTCACTACTGTATTTGTTGGAGTCATTTTCTGCACGATTTACGGATGGGAAACTCTACTAAAACATTTTTCAATGCCCACAATGTTCCGATTACATATGGAAGTCATACTTTAACTCAGGGATTTAAGTGGGCTGGGTCTCAGATCCAGTAGAATTAAAAATAGGACATTGAAACGGGGGCCTTTCGGGACCTGTATTCATGTCCTCAAATTTACAGGCAAAGACAATGATCGTTTTCTGAACAGTAAGTGTAAAAAAGTTAAGTTAATCCATGTCTACTCAGTTTCTTTTTCACACACTTTACTTAATCTTGTGTTCCGTAAGAGTGTTAGCCATTTCCAGGATATTGTGTTATGGTATTTTTTGGGGGGAGCATATTACTCCTGTATAGTGCATGCTTTGCATTGAGTGACCTCCAGGTGATTATAGGGGGCACTACTAAGCTGAGGCCAAAGGCAGTGCGATTTTTTGTTAGTTGGTCAAAAAGGTGTTCAGAACACATGGACATCCAATCCATGGCCTCTCTTTAGAGCACATAGAGCAATGATAAAGCATGTCATTGCACTTGTGATTCTCTGCAAATGTGCAGGCAGGGTGTCACTCTATGGGAATTTTAGTCTACACGTTTAAGCCACGCCCTCAGTTATACAGACCACGCCCCTTTTAGAGACCACCCACTTTTTTTTACACCCCACTTAAAGTTCTGCTTTGACTTCAATTTAACAACAGTGGGCAAGTTGCTCTCATGAGGGATCAAACATGACACATAAGGTGCCAAACAATTGAAATGTTGCAAAAGCAGATTGAAAAAAATCGAAAAAAATATGGCAACATTTTCCTGAAAAAGCTGCTTCAGGCGAGAAGAGCAGTTGGGAGCGTTATATACACGCATTTTGATGTATATACGTTATTTATTTAAAATCCAGTACGAAATTAATGCCCCATCAAAAACGCCTCAAGCAGTAGCGGCCCGTGGAGGGAGTTCCGTGGGGCGGTGAGGCGGGGCGGGGGAGGGGCAGGGTGGGGGGTAGTAAACACCAGAATATGGATGAACGGAGGTAAGTAAACAATTAAATAAATAAAGCGAATTTCGTTGCAGCGCGCGCAACGAAATTCGTTTTATTTATTTAATTGTTTACTTACCTCCGTTCATCCATATTCGGGTGTTTACTACCCCCCGCCCTGCCCCTCCCCGCCTCACCGCCCCACGGAACTCCCTCCACGGGCCACTACTGGCCTCAAGTGCTTTTAGAAATGCTCAGATAACAGTTCCAAAATTGTGAAATTTTAAGATTTACTCAGCATATAGAGAATTGGGACTTCTTAGATTAGGCTTCCAGAAGCTTCTTATGGCCACAACGTAAGATAGGCTTCAAAAGAGAGATTTGATGTTTTCTACCAGCGTGGGGGCCATTGCAGATCGGATATTGGAGGGGGTATTCTCACCTCTGTAGGCAAACAGAGCCATTATTGAGCAACTACGTAAGATCCACAGTAAACATTTTAAATCAGCGTCCTAGCAACTTTTTTACCGTATTTTCAAATTATAATTTGGAAATTCTTCAGTAGACAAATTCTCAAAGTACGCGCACAATGTGCCACTCACCCCCCCCCCCAAGCGATCACCCCTCACTTTGCTGCAATGCTCAAGGAAAAGAGATTAGAGCCATTTATTTTCTGGTTATCCAGGGTACAGCCTTTTATTCACAGCAACAAAAAATGATATACAAGCCAAGTCAAGGAAGAGAGGTATTCTTGTATTCTTCTAGAAAACAGTCTTTAGAGGCATCAAAAGCAATAAGCAAAATGAGCAGATAAGTAAAATATCACATTTCACATTCTAGGCATGTCCAGCCCACATTGTCGTGAAATCCGCTGTGTACATTGTGCCAGAAGGACCCAACGCGAAACAGCCCTCCCCCGGTTCCACCCATGCAAAACCCTGCCCCTTTAACAAGGCCTTGCCAGGAAGAACATTGTGAACACTTGCCACATCTCCTCCAACCCAGAAGAGCCCCACAACTTCAAATTACAGGGCACTGCATGCACACCAGCCCACCGGGGTACCTGAACACAGGAAATATCCCCAAAGTTCCAGTCCAGACATCGCAGGTTAGGGCAGAAGAGCCCCGGACCACCAGCAGGTCAGTCCACCCCTGCCTGCCCAGTATCCACACAAATCATTCTCCCTCACAGGGTCACTGCAGTCCCAAAATCTTAATTCTTGTGTATCCCCCTTTTTTATCTGCCAGTGACCCGCCAGTCTCTAGGGGTGGGTGGGTGGTTGATGAGGTCACTGTTGCTCCTGGTCTGCTCCAGGCGAGACAAGACGGAACAAAGAGGCAGAAATCACCGGTGCACCACCTTTAATGGCCCCCAAGGTTCTTATTGCGCCTCATGATGATGTCACTACACGTTCACCAACACCTGCGCTTCCTGTGCAAGGCGTGGCTCGAGTCAGTGGCGTGACTAAGGGCGCCCGACCTCTAGCTGCGGGAGGCGCCTGCTCAGATTCACTTCACTTTTTTTCTATTTCGTTATTAGCTCTCTGGACAATAATTTATTGAGCAGGAGGGAACCATGAGTGCAAATAATTAAAACACGATCAGGAAAAAACAACAAGAAAACATTTACTGTCTGATTTACATTTGTTTTCCTGATATGTGCTTGCGTTAAATACAAAACATCCATACTGTATGTATGCTGTCATTCATGAAAAAATGTGCATGCACAACATGAGCTGCAGGTGTGCACTTTGCATTATTCACATGCAGCTGCACTGATACAATTGTTTGATTAAGTCTGGCCCAATGGGTATAACAAACACAGATCCCAGTGATTTGCTCATTCACACAAAGAGGCATTGGATTCTGGACCTGGCACGCCTTCCACTGCCCTAGGGCAATCCTGCCATAGCTGAGGGCTGCAGAAAGGAAAGCGCACTTCAGGCAGGGGACAGGAATGTCCCCTTCAACATTGCGGACCCTATAATCTCGGTTCATGAATCCATGAGCACTGGAGTAAAGATTTACATTCCCACCCCAAATTTAGGTGAAGAAATGTAAATCCAAGTAATTGCATGCGCCGCTTTTTGAGGACTGCACCTTTCAATGCTGTCCCCATGGATGACCCGCATATAATCAACCATATGCCCATTACAGGAGCCAATGCATAACTGAGCAGCTGCGAGTCTTTGTGCACCAATATTGATGTGTGTACATTATGTATTTAAAATGTAACACAGAAGAAAATCAAAACACTTTGTCAGTTGAACATTCAATGCCACTAAGCAAGCTACTAAGATCATAATTTACAAAATCATGCTCACAGCTGTATGTTCGGGACTAAAACCGACTCTGAATTCGCTGCTTTTATGATGCATATCATTTTAAACCAACAATTCAAGATATCAGCGTAGGTGGTCAAAAACTGAGATGATTTTGGCAGATCAGCTCCAATTCTGCTTTCCTCTTAATTCCTCTTAATTATTCTCTTGAAAGCCAAATTTTGGATAATGCAACTTAGGGAGGGATGATTACCCCCCTCCCCCAACCCCGTGGGCTGGATGAAGGTTCATATGCCGCCTGGAAAGGAGTTAGGACAGTGCCTAGTGTGTGCCATTGGTTGTAGGTGGTTTTTAGTTGTTCTGTCTTATTTGGCATCATCAGACTTTGATCCGGTGGTAGAGAGAGGGAGTCATAAGATGGAGAAAGAAGGAGGATGACAAAGATAAGAAGAAAGAGCCAAAGGGAGAAGGCAAGGGAAAAAAAGTTCCTTGGAGGAGTAAGGTAAAGAGTCAGGAAGTGCAGGGAGGTGGAAGTAAGTGGCATTTTATTGGATCGAAAGAAAGCAGCCGTGGTACTTAAAATTATTTTATGGTCAGCATTTTTTTTTTTCAAACTAAGCCCTGAGTCAGGGTTCTGCGGTGCCTCATCTATTTAAGGTGCCATGAGTGAAGCAAAGTAGTGGCACCCATTTCAAGAGCCCTACATACCTGTCAGAGCTATGCACAGAATGAGTCACGATCATTCTATCTATATCCACCACTGAGATGCTCTTCAGAAGACAAGGAACAGGAATACATTCCCTGTAGACATTTAGATCATAGAGACAGTACTTTTGGCCAGAGCTTGGTATGCATGCTTGGTTGAATCTGGGTTCCAGGAGAGGAAGAGAATGTCTAAGGAGACCCTACAAAGGAACCCATAAACTTTTCAGTTGGCCAATGAAGGTGCAACGTGGTGCACGATGCAAAGTTCATCAGTTGGCTGCAGTCCTCCAGGCAATGGGAATGCATCTGGACACAAATTGAACTTTATGGGGAGGAGAAGGGGGACAACTGATGTGAGCACAGAAGTGGTCCGTGGGAAAGTGGTTAAATGACATATGAGATAATCCCACAGAGACTACATGGCTATTGGAGATGGTTATAGCAGGTTGAAAGGGTTAGAACCAATTGGCCCCACAAAGAATGAAACAATAATTTGATGGTCAATGGTGGGATTTGCCGAGGAAGAGATTATTGCAGCAGGAGTACTACATCGGATTATTGTTGTGGAGTTAGCAAGGTACACAGTCTCAAGGACACTGTTAATTGATATATGGGTTGCAACCAATCCACAGCATTGAGATTGCACACTCTTTGTCATGTACACTATTCTTCCTTTTCCACGTTTGAGAAGTTGCTCCCTTTGTCCAGATTTCTCAGAAACGCAATGTTAATTGTCATAGCTATGTGTAATATTAATTACTACATCAAATATGTATCGAACAAGAATGCTACTTCAGAACAAATTCGAGGGAGAAATCAAAAAAGATGAAGAGAACTATAAATTTGATGGATAAGATCAATTAATGGTTCTCTTCACAAATCAGTCCAGAATGATCATTCTCGAGCTGAAATGGCAACTGTATGAAAAGGAGCATAGGGCAATCGAATTGTTGACTGAATTAGAAGATCAACGCAAAACATGTCTAGATCATCATCAAGGAAATTGGTATTTAACTCGAGAGCATGACTATGTCAGCAAACCCATACCTTTCAAACATGCTCTTTGAAATGGCCACCAGAAGCCCAACCTTATTGGGACAGTAGCTCTATTCTCTCCCTTCGGTGTTGCAATGATTATTCCGCAAAGATGCTGTGTTGGTATAACATGCAATACAAAAGCGGTTCTCACCTTGTTGTGGGATAATACAACAAACCTGTAATCTTAGAATTTGCATATGAAAGTACTCCTGTGCCAACTGATTACTA
Organism: Calotriton arnoldi; assembly: GCA_963921515.1. Lineage (NCBI taxonomy): Eukaryota > Metazoa > Chordata > Amphibia > Caudata > Salamandridae > Calotriton > Calotriton arnoldi. The sequence continues at coordinate 96,468 of CAWUFW010016612.1, read as the reverse complement.
GGGGATATACAAAATAATGAACCAATGAATAGTGGAGAACATTACAATGCCTCCATTCAGGGGCCGATTCCGATCTCGGCCGGTAGGGCTCCGAATCGGATTCGGCTTTACCGGATCCGATTCGGAGCCCTGTTTCCCGACCGATTCGTACGTGCGTCCGTGCGAGCGAGTACGATGTGAAATCTCCGACCGACTCGTTTGCGAGACCCAACCGCACCGACCGACTCGTTCGCGAAAAGCCGACCGCTCTGACCGACTCGCATGGACACGACTCGCACCGCGCAATGGAGACGTTCCCCGGCCGGGTAAGTACGATGCGCGCCTCGAGCAGTCCGACCGACTCGCGCCCGTCCGGCTCAAAAGAGCAGTCGGAGCTGCACTTTGGGGTCCGTGTCGGACCCCCTGTATGCGTAGCCGCGTGAGTCGCACACAGGGGGGACCCATGGGTCCCCCCTACCTGTGCATGTACGGTGCGACCCGCTTCGACGCGTACCCACTGTAGGGGGCGCCCTTGTTTGCCTCGCACCCATTGAGTCAATGGGAGCCCGCGTAAGTGTTGTACGACCGGCTCCCATTGACTTCAATGGGAGTCCGACCGAATCGAGTCTGATAGCATGCGTGCGCATCGTACTCGTTCGGTCGGACTGCTAGGGTCCGATTCGGTCGGAAATCTCTCCGGGTCCGGCTCGGTCGGAGAGATTTCCGGCCCGAATCGGAATCGGCCCCTCAGTCTTTTAAGCACCATTGCATAGAGAATCTCAACTAACTCTTAACTTGAAAGTTTAGCTTCCTAGATATTAAATCATTTTCAAACTAGGTAGAATATATGTAGCCTTTTGAATTTACTTTAAAATTAAATTGCAAATTCAGAGGCTATCAATTTCCTTGGCTTCCTTTGCCAGACACTCCTTTAGTCTGAGTGATTCTAACATTAGTCTTTACTGGATCCTAATGCTTATTAAACCTGTTTCATTTGGTTTTATGACTACCGAAGGATGAATATCACTCCAGCCCTGCAGAAATATCAAGTTATGATACTTTCGAACCAGTGTGCTAGTACAGGAAGAAGTGGAGGATGATTGTCCTTCCAGCTCTGCAGGTGGATTAGATAAATATATCACGGTGGGTATAAATGCATCTGTGCAAGCATATATTTCACCACAGTAAACTCTGTCTCAGTTTCTAAACCCCCTACATTCTAGTCTGAAAATATATATTTTTTGGACTGGGTTAGACAATGAATTACGTTTTTGCTAGAACACATTTCAGGAACCTAGTAAGGGCTGGTCTTTCTCTATCAATTAACACAATTCACTCTTCAACTCTGACTTGGTTTCCCTTGAGGTACTTTTAATAATCTGTCCTGAGGAGAATCATGGTCTCTGCATGATGAGGGTTGTCCAAAATCCATGCTTGAAAATAACTTAACTGTGCATTAGGTTATGCTTCAGAACACCCACGAACAACATTACTATACTTAAGAATAATATTTATTTTATTTTCATTTGCATTTTTTTATGGTGCGAACTCGGCCCAAGGCCATTGGAGCGCTTAAGATGAGCACCAGTTACATTACATAAGGTCAGAGTAATTTTTTTAGGCACAGGGAGATTATGCAGACCCCAGGATAAAGTTGCATTTTTGCGGCAATTTGGCGTTGTTTTAATTCTATTAATATTGCTTAGTTCATCATAGTTTAAAGCCTCCAAAACCTCAATGTCTCTTGCCTTTAACCTGCCCAACCATCACTCTTTTTCCTTCCCCACCACCTTGGTACTTATTCTTTTACTCCCAAGGGTGGGATTGATTATAGGTACCTTTATCTTTTTCTCTTAGTACACTTGCAAATAAACAGTAAATGATTTGGTGGTACCTCCCTTTTTTCTACCGGCTGCTGGGTAACAACAGCCAGTTACAGAGGATTTTTTCCTTCAGCTAGGGAACTGGATCTGCTGTACAGAGATGGAATCTTACATGTGAGGACTGTATCGGGGAAGACTTGGACTCGGAGTAATGAAGATTGCTGGTAAGTAACTGGGGGATTCATGCATACGCCCTTTGTCACAGTTTTTCCTTGTTGTTCTCCATCCTTCTTTCCCGCCATGTGCATCCTCTTACATGCTCTGGGTTAAAGTCTGATGAGGAAAAATAAGTGCCGGCCCCAAAACTGAGTGATGGTGGGCCCCACCTGCAGCCACCAGCAAAAGGTAAGCACTGGTGGAAGTGGGTTAAAACAGCCTTTGCCATGCATTCATTACTACGTATGCTTTGGCCATGCAGATGCCTTTATGATGCATGACTTTACCACATATGGTAATTATATGGAAGGTAAGTGTGTATATATCTATGTACACACTCACACACAAACACACATTTATACATGTATATATATATATATATATATATATATATATATATATATATATATATATATATATATATATATAAATATATATATATTATCGACTGGCGTTCGCCAGTAGATAGTTATAGTTAGGACCTATTTTCCATAGGAAATTCACAACATTCTATTTCCAATAACTTTGGCGCCGGTTGATGAATCTTCGCGAAATTTTCAAAACTCGTGGAGCGCTCCGGTCTGCTCCTATCCTGAAAGTTTCGGGGTGATTCGGAAAGCGGGGGCCGAGAAAAAAGGGGGGTCCCAAAACGTGTTTTCCCCATGCAATTTTCCATAGGAAACTTTAGACACAGCTACAGCCCGAACTGCTGAACGGAATTACACCAAATTTGGCAAAAAGGTAGCCCTTGGTTCAGAAAGAACCCTTTTTGTTAAATGGTGTAAATCCGTTCAGTAGTTGCTGAGAAAATCAAAAGTAAAAACACATATATATCTATGGCCGCGGAGGATCCGCGCACCCTACAAAGTAGGATCCGCGCACCCTGCCGATCACGAGCTGCATTGTAATTGGTTGTGAACACTCTAAACCAGGAACTGTTGGTAGCCATCTTGTGCCTCGGTAGAAGCGAGGCACAAGATGGCAGTAAAATGAAGGCGTAAAGAAGAAGAGGGGGCAGGGTTGAAACACCCTGACCCCGTAGGTCTGCTTAGGGGGTCCTAGAAGGACTTCTAAGGCTAAAAAAAGCATTTTTTTATTTTTTTTAAACGCAGTGATACGCGTAGGGTGCGCGGATCCAGCCGCGAAAATGAAAAAAAGGAAGTGCGGGCTCCCGCGCTTTGTTTAATTAAAGCCCCCGGGTGGGCCAGGTCCCGGGGGCATGTGAAAAAAATTAATTTAACCTGTGTGGGGGGGCTCGAGCCCACCCCCCGGGGCTTCACATTAAGTGGGAGGGGGGCCGCGCGGCCCCCCTCCTGGAGCCAATGATGGCCCTGGGGACCGCCACCCCCCAGGGCCGGCACCTGCAGTGTCTCGGGGTGCCCACCCCCGGGACACTGCTGTTTGCTATGGCAGGGTGGGAGCCTCGCGGCTCCCGTCCTGCCATAGCAAACTTGGTTTGGATTTTGAAAGAGAGAGCAGGGAAACCTGCTCTCTCTTTCAAAATGCAAACCAGATTGCTTTTCCACACGGGGAGCTGCATGTTAGCAGCTGCCCATGTGGAAAAGCAATGCCGGCTCCCGAAGGACGCGGGGAGCCGGCGGGACCATACATGCATTCATTACTACGTATGCCTTGGCGATGCAGATGCCTTTATGATGCATGACTTTACCACATATGGTAATTATATGGAAGGTAAGTGTGTATATATCTATATACACACACACACACAAACACACATTTATACATATATATATATATATATGCATATATATATATATATGAAAGCTCCTGGTTGCCCTTGCAATGAGCAGCACTCAAAACCAGCGTTCGACACAAGGCCTTTAATCAGGTAAAACATCGCCTGCCACACGATCAGGATAACAGCCAACCCATCCTTCATTGCCTGACGCGTTTCGAAGGTGTGTCCTTCTTCCTCAGAGGCTGGATGGATCAGGTTCGTGCATGTCCACCTCCTCCTTATGTCTGCAATTCCACGCCCCCAGATGGACTGGTCCTATGACACAGTGGAGCATTGTGGGAGATGTGGTTCGCATTTCATACTGTCCATGGGGGGCCACAGGTTCTGTATACATGGAACCAAGCTGTGGACTATCGGCGTGGGATTTAGAACTGACACTGCCGCATGAGGCCCATCTGTGGGCTTGTAATTTTCATGGATAGTATGAAATGCGAACCACATCTCCCACAATGCTCCACTGTGTCATAGGACCAGCCCATCTGGGGGCGTGGAATTGCAGACATAAGGAGGAGGTGGACATGCACGAACCTGATCCATCCAGCCTCTGAGGAAGAAGGACACACCTTCGAAACGCGTCAGGCAAATGAAGGATGGGATGGCTGTTATCCTGATCATGAAGATACTATCACCTATCTCAATAGGGCACAACATCCATTTTTTTTTTTCCCATTATTTTCTCTCTTTCTTTTCTTTGTGCAATAACCAATTTAGCCGTACTCATGGCATAATGTTCGTGAGTATCAGTGATCCATCTATAAAAGAATAAAATTCATTAAATATCTTTAACCTGCATTCTTGGCATTTGTCATGATTCCAACATCACTGATACTCCTTGGCCAAGTATGTAGTTGCACTGCCTATTTTAGACATTTACGTAAAAAACTAATATTCGGGATCATCTTCTATAATGTATTATTTTGAATAATTATAAAAATGGGATAAATCCATAATCACCCACAATTATATATCTACATGAATGCTGACAATAACAAACAACTTCCCAAATATCATATTTCATTGTTCGGAAATGGGATAAATCCCACTGGTGCCCTTCAATTTAAATATTTAAAATACTAAGTGTACCAACATGTTACCTAATGTGCAAATAACAAATATTAAAGTGCAAGTGCAAAATATATCACATATATCATAAAAAATACCACACTAAAATGAATCTCATTCAGGCCTTGGCCAAATTGGTTCAATCGGAACCGGAAATTCCAATTCCGACCGAACCAAATCCGGACACCACGTTCAGCAGCTGCCATCAACAATATCATTATTATAATCCTCTTCTTATAAACGGATACAGAATTCATATTCTAACAAAAAGACTTTTTTAACCAAAGACTGTTGCCTACACTGAAAACAGCAATCGTGATCATGCACATAAACAATTGGTCCCAATTGATACCTATAAGAAATTATGTAGGTCTTCAGTATTATTCAAACCATATGGAAATTTGCTGTCTAGCTCCAAAATCAATTTAGATTCCATTTGCCTGAGAACTTTTTCTCGATCACCCCCTCGTCGTGTTTTTGGAATGGCTGCCACCACAAAATAACTCAAACAATTTAAATCATTGTTATGCATTTCCTTGAAATGACGAGCCACCGGATAAGATGAATCATTGTTCACGATGTCTCGCAAGTGCTGCAATATTCTGACATGCACCTGCAACTTTGTACTGCCGACATATCTCAGTCCGCAGGAGCATGTCAGAATATATACTGCATAATCCGTCCTGCATGAATAGGTTCCCCGAATAGCAATTTTGTCTGGGCTGAATGGTGACAGATAATGAGTGGTATTTTTACCAAATTTGCAAGCTCTACAAGTAGAACACTTAGGAAAACCTGGTTTGGGTTGTAACCATGTCTTTGCCCCTGCTAATTCAGGACAGGACTTTCCAATTTGTGTGCGCATAGAAACACCTTTCCTATAAGTTACAGTAGGTTGAGGTGGCAGCCGGGGTGACAATACTCCATCAGTCAAAACTATCGGCCAATTGCGTTTAATGATGGCCCTAATCTTTCTTTCTTGTTTGCTGAAAGTAGTGACTAAGCGAGGGATATCACTATCCTCTTCAGATATTGCCACAGTATCATTTAATAGTGATTCTCTAGTTCGATCCTTAGTTTTATCCAATGCTCCTCTCAAGATATTCTCACTGTAGCCCCTCTGTCTGAATCTCTGCAAAGCCTCCTCAGTGCATCTATCCAAATCATCTTTACTACTGCAAATCCTTTTGAGACGTAAAAATTCCCCATATGGAATATTATGGATCAAATGCCTAGGGTGCGCACTGTCAGCATGGAGAGTCAAATTACCAGCCGTCTCCTTCCTAAACAAAGTAGTGAAAATTTCCCCTTTATTCTGATAAACCTTCACGTCCAGGAACTCAATGCAGTTTCTGCTCATATTTGAAGTAAACTTAAGATTAACAGTATTGTTATTAATCTGTTCAATAAAATTACATGCACTCAATTCATTGCCTCGCCACACAATAAAAACATCATCGATGTATCTTAACCAGTACAAAACATGATGGTTAAAAACGGCGGCAAACATATTTTTGAGGACTTGCTCCTCCCACCAGCCAACATGTAAACATGCGTAGCTGGGGGAGAAGCAAGCCCCCATAGCCACTCCTCTTCTCTGTAAAAAGATGTCATTGCCAAATAGAAAAAAGTTATTATTTAAACACCACGATATTAGACTTAAAAGCATCTTATTGTGTTGGTAAAATTCAATTGATCTTAAATCTAAAAAATATTTGATTGCTTTTAGTCCCGTAGAATGTTCAATACTTGTGTATAGGGATTCAATGTCCAGAGTAATGAACATTAAATCCTCTGACCATGTGATTCCATGGAGCTTCCTTAAAAATCACCAGTGTCCTTCACATAACTTGGCAATTGTTTTACAAAGTCTTGAAGGAAATAATCAACATATTGTGAAACAGTTTCCCCCACACTGTTGAATGCCGATATTATGGGCCTTCCTGGGGTCGGAACCGTCTTTTATGAACTTTAGGAATAAAATAAAGTTTTGCTAACACTGGATATTCTATATTCATAAACCTAAACTCATCCGATGTAATCACCCCTTCCCTCTTCCAACTCAGTAACTCCTTTTTGAGGGTCTCTCTGGCCGCATTGTACTTGATATAAGTGGTCTTTTCATAACATTCTACATTTTGTAAATGCCTCCGTGCTTCTAGTATATAGTCCTTTTGAGGCCAAATGACCATATTCCCACCTTTATCTGATTTCACAACAAAATGTCATGGTTACTGCTTAATTTCTTGATCAACTTGGCATATTCAATTTCATTTTCACTTTTGTAACGTTTTTTATGTTTTGTACGATGATGTAGCTTTTTAATGTCATCAGTCACTACCTCGTGAAAGATATCAATCGCATCCTTCGGCATGATAGGGATAAACCTTGATTTAGGTTTGAAGGGACTAATGCCTGCTCCACGTTGTCTTATATTTTCTTGTTGTAATCTCTCTTGTGTCGAACATGTCTCCATTTCTACTTGCGTACCCATATCACACTCCTTGTTGAGCTCTTGCATTGGTAATAAAACAGGTGCATCAGATACCAATAATTCCATAGTGGGCTCCCTCTCGCTGGCTTGCTGGTTCGTCTGCGCCTCTTTTAAACCTTGCTTAATGGCAAAAAACTTTTTTAGTTTTAATTTTCTAATAAAACAGAACACATCAACCCTAGTTTGTGAATAGTTAAAATCGCTTACCGGACAATATGATAGTCCCAGGCTGAGGAGTTGTTTTTCCGCTTGTGACAAAACAGTGGTGGAGAGATTAATGATAGTGTTGTCGTCTGTCATTACTTTTTGCGCCAAAATTGTTTTTTTGCTGATTGCGTTTTTTCGTTTCTTGCGCTGCTCCCTCCTTCGTACGTTTTTCCTATATTTATATTATCTACTGGCGGTCGCCAGTAGATAGTTATAGGTAGGACCTATTTTCCATAGGAAATTCACAACATTCTATTTCCTATAACTTTGGCGCCGGTTGATGAATCTTCGCGAAATTTTCACAACTCGTGGGGCGCTCTGGTCTGCCCCTATCCTGAAAGTTTTGGGGTGATTCGGCAAGCGGGAGCCGAGAAAAAAGGGGGGTCCCAAAACATGTTTGCCCCATGCAATTTTCCATCGGAAACTTTAGACACGGCTACAGCCCGAACTGCTGAACGGAATTACACCAAATTTGGCAAAAAGGTAGCCCTTGGTTCAGAAAGAACCTTTTTGTTAAATGGTGTAAATCCGTTCAGTAGTTGCTGAGAAAATCAAAAGTAAAAACACATATATATCTATGGCCGCGGAGGATCCGCTCACCCTACAAAGTAGGATCCGCGCACCCTGCCGATCACGAGCTGCATTGTAATTGGTTGTGAACACTCTAAACCAGGAACTGTGTGCCTCGGTAGAAGCGAGGCACAAGATGGCAGTAAAATGAAGGCGTAAAGAAGAAGAGGGGGCAGGGTTGAAACACCCTGACCCCGTAGGTCTGCTTAGAGGGTCCTAGAAGGACTTCTAGGGCTAAAAAAACCTTTTTGTTTTAAAAAAACGCCGCGATACGCGTAGGGTGCGTGGATCCAGCCGCGAAAATGAAAAAAACAAAGTGCGGGCTCCCGCGCTTCGTTTAATTAAAGCCCCCGGGTGGGCCAGGTCCCGGGGGCATGTGAAAAAAAAGTGTGGGGGGGCCCTAATCCCCCCCACACTTCCCCGGAGACCACCACCCCCCGGGGCAAAGTATGAATATTTGCGTGGGGCACATGGGCCCCCCCGCAGCCCCGGGGACCGCCACCCCCCGGGGCTTGATAGTTTAAATTTGGGGGGCCTCTAAGGCCCCCCCAAGCCCCGGGGACCGCCACCCCCGGGGCTTTAATTAATTATTATTGCGGGGGGCACTCTGCCCCCCCACAGCCCCGGGGACCGCCACCCCCGGGGCTTTTTAAAAAAAAATTAATTTAACCTGTGTGGGGGGGGGGGGGGGTTCGAGCCCCCCCACACACCCCGGGGACCGCCACCTCCCCGGGGCACTAAATATTCAAAATAGGGGGTCTGTTATGGACCCCCAAGCCCCGGGGACCACCACCCCGGGGCTTTACATTAAGTGGGAGGGGGGCCGCGCAGCCCCCCTCCTGGAGCCAATGATGGCCCTGGGGACCACCACCCCCCAGGGCCGGCTCCTGCAGTGTCTCGGGGTGCCCACTCCCGGGACACTGCTGTTTGCTATGGCAGGGCGGGAGCCTCGCGGCTCCCGTCCTGCCACAGCAAACTTGGTTTGGTTTCCCTGCCCTCTCTTTCAAAATGGAAACCAGATTGCTTTTCCACACGGGGAGCTGCATGTTAGCAGCTCCCCATGTGGAAAAGCAATGCCGGCTCCCGAAGGACGCGGGGAGCCGGCGGGACCGTGGGGGCATTGGGGCTCCTCCCACGGTCTCCATCATTATGTATAGGCCCCAGGGGATGGGGTCCCTAGGGAGAATATAAATTAGTGGTAGGAGCTAAAAAAAAAAATACGGAAAAATTGGGAGTTGCGACTCCAGCGCGGCGCTCAGAGCGGCCCCCTGGTGTGAACATGTTGGGTGCGCGACTCCCAGCGCGGCCCCCTGGTGTAAACGTGTTGGGTGCGCGACTCCAAACAAAAAATTGAAAATAAATAAATAAATAAAGAAAATAATATAAATTTATTTAAAAAAATATATAAAACAAAAAGAAACAATATTTCAGTTACAATATTTTTAAAAACATTTTTTTCCCCATTTATATTAAAAATATATAATGTAATTTAAAAAATAAAATATGTAAAAATAAACAGTTAAAGATCTGTAGAAAATCAGTATCAAAAAAATACATATAAGTATTATTACATTTAAAAATTATCATTTAAAAAACCTTTGAAATTCACTGAAAAAACCATCGGTTTCAGACACGTTATAGTTAGAAATTAGCATTTAAAAAACCTTTGAAATTCACTGCAAAAACCATAGGTTTCAGACACGTTATAGTTAGAAATTAGCATTTAAAAAACCTTTGAAATTCACTGAAAAAAACATAGGTTTCAGGCACGTTATAGTTAGAAATTAGCATTTAAAAAACCTTAGAAATTCACTGAAAAAACCATAGGTTTTAGGGACAATTATAGTTAGTTGGACATTTCACTCATACAAAACCAGTGAAATTCCCCCGTTATAGTTAGTTCAGCTAACTATCACTCGCGCCCCCGCAATGCACTGCTGATGACGTCACATATTACATCACTCATGACATGGTCAGTGACATCACTGATGACATCACTGATGACATCTCAGTATCTGATGGGAAATTATGCACGACTTTGCATCGCAAGCCGACAGCTGGAAATTCGGTCCTGCATGCCGGCAGCTGCCACCTGGATAAATTAAAAAGTAGTATCCCCTACGGGGAGCTACTTAGGATAAGAAGAAACTGTTCACGGGATTGTGATTTCCAGGTGGAGGCTGCCGACTGCATGGCGAGATTTCAGGTCCGCGGATACTCAGATATAACCCTTTTGAGTGCTAAAAACAAGGTAGACACGAAATCAAGAACTAGTTTGATCAGTGGAGCACTCAATGTGAGGAAGAGAGGGTTTGTCAAATATAATAACTCATTGGACCAGTGCAGAATGATCACCGATTTCTCCAAAAACGCTAATGACATCAGAGCCTTAATGAGAAAAAACTGGCATATTCTTAAAGCAGATCCTGTTTTAGGAGAAAATCTGTCCAAAGTTCCCTTACTTACCTTCAGGAGAAACAAGTCAGTCAAAGATCATCTGGTACAGAGTCACTTTGCACTAGATAAAAAACAATCGTGTTTTCATTCCATAAAAGGCTTTTTCGTTGTGGGAAATGCAAAGCCTGTAGATTTAGTTGTAAAGTGACTTCATATATCGTACCAGGGCTCACGAATCCCAAAGCAATAGAGAAATTCATGAATTGTAATACCAGTCACACTGTATACTGTCTTGTATGTCCGTGTGAACTTCGGTACATCGGAAGTACTATTCATCCGACTAAGATTCGGATTTTGGAGCATCTCCGTGCTATTGCCTCTAAGGATAGAAATTATCCAGTGGCCAGACATTTTGAGAGTTTCCATGCAAGCAACAGGGATCTGTTACGCTATTTTTGTCTGGACCACGTCCCCAATGACATAAGAGGGGGGGATAGAGAATTCAAGCTCAGGAGACTGGAGTCGAGATACATTCTGGACCTACAATCAAAAATACTCTATGGGTTGAATAGTGGGGAGGAGTTGGCAGTACATCTCTGATTTATTTTTGAAGAGGAGGGTAGTAGGTTTCAGTGATATGTAGCAGAATGGTACCTTTGTAGAAACATGTATATAGTAGGTTAAGGAATGAAATACTGATCACCCTTATTTTTGTTTTTGTTTCGTTTATAATCATGGTGGATTAGGAAGTCATTAAAATTAGTACCATTTTTTTGACTTAGGAAGCATTGAGTACAGGCTGATTATCGGCAAAATAATGAAAGTGTCCTTGATTTGTTAATTATTGAATTATGGTGTCTAAATGTACATAGACATATGCCCATTCAGGGCGTGATGGAAGTTTGTGATTATGATTTAATTATTCACAACAACTATGAATTATAATATTATGTTTATTCATATGATTATTTGATTTGCCAATATGCAAATATATATGTACAGTTGCTTAAGCCTATTTGAGGCAAGATGAATTTTGGACTTTTAACAGTGCATTCGTGTCGTGGAACTGCAGTGATGAGCTCAAAATTGCATGTTCCAACATGGCCGAAATGGTTGTTATAGGGCTTGTAGTCCTTTGTTTATTTTATTACTTCATTACCACCAATGCATTGAATGTTTGTATATAATGGCGTGGTCTCCGGCTGCCGCTCGATATTGAGGAAGGCAGTCACCGAAACGCGTCTTGTGTGTGTTTTTCACCTATAAATTGGTTGAAATTTCCCCCGTGAGTGCTGTACTTTATGTACAATGGAGCTGCGATATATATATATATATATATATATATATATATATATATATATATATATATATATATATATATATATATATATATATATATATTTTTTATATATATATATATATATATATATATATATATATATATATATATATATATATAACCTACTGGCGGTTGCCAGTAGGTAGTTATAGTTAGGACCTAGTTTCCATAGGAAAAGCGTTTTTTGATTTGCCAATATCTTTGCAGCCGTGTGACGAATCTTCCACAAATATTAAAACTAATGTGGCACTCCAGCCAGCTCCTGTCTTGAAAGTTTTGGGGTTGATTCGTCAAGCGGGGGCCGAGAAAAAAGGGGGGTCCCAAAACACGTTTTCTCCATTTTGATTTACATAGGACCTTTTCTCGCGGCTACACTCCGAACTGCTGAACGGAATTACACCAAATTTGGTAGAGAGGTAGCTCTTGGTCCAGAGTACACTCTTTTCTTTAAATGGTGTATATCTGTTCAGTAGTTCCTGAGAAATTAAAAAATATAAAATATCGATATCTGGTGACCGCAGTGGATCCGTGAACCCTCCCGACCATGAGCTTCATTCTGATTGGCTGCCAACACTCCAAACCAAGAAGTGTTGGCAGCCATCTTGTGACTCGGTTAAACCGAGTCACAAGCAAAAGGGTCAAAAAACAATAAAAAAAGAAGATAAGGGGGCAGGGTAGAAACACCCTGACCCACTAGGCCTGCTCAATTAAAAAAAAATTGTGCTTCGTTTTGTAGAAGCCCCCAGTGGGCCAGGTCCCGGGGGCAATGTTATTAATATTTGCAGGGGCCACGTGGGCCCCTGCAGCCCCGGGGACCGCCACCTCCCAGGGCCTGATTAATAATGTGTGGGGGGCACGCGGCCCCCTGCAGCCCCGGGGACCACCACCTCCCTGGGGCATTTTTTAACTTTGTGTGGGGGGGTCTCGTGGGCCCTGGGGACCGCCACCTCCCCAGGTCTTCGATGTTTAAATGCTTCGGGGGTCATGCCCCCTCACAGCCCCGGGGACCACCACCTCCCCGGGGCAACATAAATTATAAGTAAGTGATGTCACTGACCATGTCATGAGTGATGTAATATGTGACGTCATCAGCAGTGCATTGCGGGGGCGCGAATTATAGTTTGCTCAACTAACTATAATGGCCAAATTTCTCTGGTTTTGTACGAGTGAAATGTGCAACTAACTATAACGTCCCTGAAACCTGTGGTTTTTCAGTGAAAATATATATATTCACTGAAAAAACCATAGGTTTCAGGCACGTTATAGTTAGAAATTAGCATTTAAAAAACCTTAGAAATTCACTGAAAAAACCATAGGTTTTAGGGAAAGTTATAGTTAGTTGGACATTACACTCGTACAAAACCAGTGAAATTCCCCTGTTATAGTTAGTTCAGGTTGAATCCTGAGGGTCCCTGGGGTCCAACTAGCCCACTAGGTACCTCCAGTAAGCGCCACAGAGCTGCGTTGCAGAAAGGTGTAAAAAGGGGCATGGCCAGGACCACCTCTCTGCAACGCAGGCTGTGACGCTTACTGGAGATACCTGGTGGGCTAGTTGGCCCCCAGGGGCCCTCAGGATTGAAGGGGAATTAATTCCCCAACTTAAAACATGCCACAGGGCGTGTTTGCACACATGTCACCTCAGGCCCCGCCCCCTCCCTTCACCACTGTGCAAACGCGCCCCGTGGCGCGTTTTAAGTTGGGGGATAAAGTCCACTTGAATCCTGAGGGTCCCTGGGGTCCAACTAGCCCACCAGGTACCTCCAGTAAGTGCCACAGAGCTGCGTTGCCGAGAGGTGTAAAAAGGGGTGTGGCCTGGACCACCTCTCTGCAACGCAGCCCTGTGGCGCTTACTGGAGGTACCTGGTGGGCTAGTTGGCCCCCAGGGACCCCCAGTATTGAAGGGGAATGAATTCCCCAACTTAAAACGCGCCACAGGGCGCGTTTGCAGAGTGTTGCTGGAGGGGGCGGGGCCTCCGGCACGATGCCGATCTTTTTAAAAAAAAAAACAATTTTAAGAAGGGGGGCTGTGTGGCCCCCCTTCTTTTTCATTTTTTGGGCCCTGGGGACCCCATCCCCCAGGGCTTGACCACTTTTTTTAAAGAAAAAAAAAATCGAAACGGGAAAGGGGCCGCCTGGGCCCCCCTCCCGTGGCCAATTCCGGCCCCGGGGACCCCATCCCCCGGGCCATGCCAACTTTTTAAATGTGTTTTTATGGAGGGGGGCTGCGTGGCCCCCCTACTCAGGCCATTTATGGCCCCGGGGACCCCATCCCCCGGGGCCGGCCTTTGCCGTGTTTTGTTTATTTTTTTTATTTTTTATTTTGGGGAGGGGGGATGCGTGGCCCCCCTCGTGGGCCACTCCTTGCCCCAGGGACCCCATCCCCTGGGGCCTGGCCTCTCTTTGGGGACCGTGGGGGGAGACCCAATGCCCCCACGGTCCCAGCAGGCTCCCCGCCTCCTGCGGGAGCTGGCATTGCTTTTCCACATGGGGAGCTGCTGACATGCAGCTCCCCGTGTGGAAAAGCAATCTGCTTTGCTTCATTGAAGCGAGAGCAGGTTTCCCTGCTCTCGCTTCAATGAAGCAAAGCAGTTTGCAATGACAGGGCGGGAGCCGCGAGGCTCCCGCCCTGTCATTGCAAACAGCAGTGTCCCGGGGGTGGGCACCCCGGGACACTGCAGGAGCCGGCCCTGGGGAGTGGCGGTCCCCAGGGCCATCACAGGCTCCAGGAGGGGGGCCGCGCGGCCCCCTTCCCAACATTTTCAGAGCCCCGGGGAGGTGGTGGTCCCCGGGGCTCTGGGGGTCTGTTACGGACCCCCAAATTTAAATATTTAGTGCCTGGGGCTGCAGGGGGGCTGTGTGCCCCCGCAAATATTTGACAAAAGCCCCAGGGGGTGGCGGTCCCCAGGGCTTGGGGGGTCTGTTACGGACCCCCAAATTTAAATATTTAGTGCCTGGGGCTGCAGGGGGGCTGTGTGCCCCCGCAAATATTTGACAAAAGCCCCAGGGGGTGGCGGTCTCCAGGGCTGCGGGGGGGCTGTGTGCCCCCCGCAAATATTTCAGAAAAGCCCCGGGGGTGGCGGTCCCCGGGGCTGCGGGGGCCCCCCTGGGCCCCCCCAATTATGTTGAACATGCCCCCGGGACCTGGCCCACCCAGGGGCTAAATATTAACGAAGCGCGGGAGCCCGCACTTCGGGTTTTTTTTTTCACAGCGGGATTCGCGGATCCTACGCGAATTTCGCCGTTTAAAAAAAAAAATGCTTTTTTGGGCTTTGAGCAGGCCTAGGGGGTCAGGGTGTTTCTACCCTGCCCCCTTTTCTTGTTTTGCGCCTTAGTTTTTCTCTTTTCTTGTGCCTCGGTTCTACCGAGACACAAGATGGCTGCCAACACTTCCTGGTTTGGAGTGTTGACAGCCAATTAGCATGAAGCTCGTGATCGGGAGGGTGCGCGGATCCACCGCGGCCATAGATATCGAAACTTTTATTTTTTGAATTTCTCAAGAACTACTGAACGGATTTACACCATTTTAAAAAAAGTGCGCTTTCTGAACCAAGCACTACCTTTTTGCCAAATTTGGTGTAATTCTGTTCAGCAGTTTTGGCTGTAACCGTGTCTAAAGTTTCCTATGGGAAATTGATTTTTTGACCACTATTCTTTGATTTTCTCCGCAACTACTCAACGGATTTACACCATTCAAAACAAAGTGCGCTTTCTGAACCAAGCACTACCTTTTTGCCAAATTTGGTGTAATTCCGTCCAGCAGTTTGGGCTGTAGCCGTGGCTAAAGTTTCCTATGAGAATTAACATGGAGAAAACACGTTTTGGGACCCCCCTTTTTTCTCGGCCCCCGCTTGCCGAATCACCCCGAAACTTTCAAGACAGGAGCTGACCGGAGCGCCCCACTAGTTTTGAACATTTCGCGATGATTCGTCATCCGGCACCAAAGTTATTGGGAAAACAAAAAACGCTTTTCCTATGGAAACTAGGTCCTAACTATAACTATCTACTGGCGACCGCCAGTAGATAATATATATATATATTATATATATATATATATATATATATATATATATATATATATATATATATATATATATATATATATATATATATATATATGTTTCCCTTCAGGCGTCCTCCTCGCAGAGGTCAGAGACAGCGGCACACGGCTCCAAACAGCAACACAGGTTTCTTGGTGAGTCAAATTATTTTATTGCCATTTGTACACATTCAAGGCGTATTCCCTCACACAGTCCTTATTTCCCTTTTGTAAGGACCGACGCGTTTTGGCGAATTGCCTTCCACTGGGTCCATATATATATTCACTGAAAAAAAACATAGGTTTCAGGGACGTTATAGTTAGTAATTAACATTTAAAAAACCTTAGAAATTCACTGAAAAAAACACAGGTTTCAGGGACGTTATAGTTAGTTGGACATTTCACTCGTACAAAATCAGAGAAATTTGGCTGTTATAGACATCACCAAGGAAACCCCCTTTTTTCTCGGCCCCGCTTGACGAATCACCCCAAAACTTTCAAGACAGGAGCTGACCGGAGCGGGCCATTAGTTTTGAAAATTTCACAAAGATTCATCAAACGGCGCCAAAGATATTGGCAAGTCAAAAAAATGCTTTTCCTATGGAAACTAGGTTCTAACTATAACTATCTACTGGCGAGCGCCAGTAGGTAATATATATTTTTATATATATATATATATATATTGGAACTTTATTTTGATATATATATATATATATATATATATATATATATATATATATATATATATATATATTACGTATGTATATTTTTATTTTATGGTTCACAGGTGGGTAGTAAAAAGTGGTAATGGTAATTTTCGGATTTAGGATGGGTAAAGGTAAATGGAGGTAAAAGTGATTTTAGGGTTCAGGGGTGGTTAGTGGTAAAGGAAGGTAAGGGTCATTTTAGGGTTTAGGGGTGAGTAGCTACAAAGGAAGGTAAGGGCAAATTTATGGTTCAGAGGATGGAAGTGGTAAATGAGGTAAGGGTAATTTTATGGGTCAGGAGAGGGAAGAGGTAAAGGAAGGGTAGTAGTAAACTGAAAAATTACGATCAGGGGTACCTCCAAAAATAATCAAATATATATAAATATATATAAAATAATGTTATTTGAAATATAAATATTTATGTAGACATACACACACATTTATATGTACACATACATAGACTTACTTTACCTGTACTTACCATGCATGCTAAAGTCATACATGCAAAGGTATCTGTGTGATAAAGGCATGCATGGTAATGCCATATATAAAGACATACATCCGTGGTAGTGCATCTTATACTGGGTGTAGAACACTGTTTAATCTCATGACTACACACTGATAGCAATTTCTGCCACAGGCTGGATCCTAAACACTATAAACAGACGCCACACCCTGGTGTAGTTCAAATGACTGATCCTCTTTCCATGCACACAGAAATCTAAAGTGATTGGGTTAACCACCTGAGCTTTCCCTTCAGAACAAAGTATTTCCTACAGATACTTTAACTTGCATTTTCGTTATTTAAGGTGTGTGCATTACACATTGTAATATACGGCATGTTGCATTTGAAAGGCCCAAAAATTAGTTACAGAATGTTATTCTACTTAGCTAAGTGTGTGACCCTGCTCCCACACTCAGTGAACCCTCTCCTATTGTTCTTGGGAGCAGTAGCCATATTTTTATAATCTACTTTCTGCACTCCTCCCAAGTCCGTGAACATGACTGACATATAAACTATTTATTTTATCTGTGAAGCATATCCCAGCGAGTCACCAAGTTATGCTGCACAGATAAGAAGAAACAGGTGCGAGTCCTTCTCACTTAATTTAGCAAAGAGGAGCAGGAGAGGAGTTCACGTCTGGTTGTCAAGCCTCCACACATGCCTGCAGGAAGAACCAAGCAGTGCTACGAGGCGTGGACGGGAGACGTTGTTTACATCGAATGTGCTACAACGCATTCCATTACAACGCGGCCGTTACAACAACCCCGTTGTTACAACGTGAAACATTACATCGCAAGTCGATACAACGACTTGCTGTAGAGGGCAGAAGGTGTTGGATTTACAATCCAACACCTTCCCTGCTGTTGCACTAACTGGAGTAAGAATAGTAAATTATACTATTCCTAAGTCCAGCGCGCCCCCTAGAGCAAGTGGTTGTAATGACTTGCGATGTAATGGATCACATTGTAACAACGTGATCGTTGTAACGACCGCGTTGTAATGGAATGCGTTGTAGCGCATTCGATGTAAAGAGACATATTCGGCGTGGACATCGCTCGCGACACCCTGCTCCTGCAAGGAGCTAAGACGAACGTTCTTGTTGGCTGGCTCTACAGAGGCATGCGCAGGCACCTCACAAAGTCAATTATGCAGACAGGCCTTAATCAGCAATATAGAAAGCACAACAGTAAAAACCAAAAAGGAAAGCTGTTCAGATTTCTGTTTCTAGTGGTCAGAGTGAACAAAATCATGAGCATCGGGCTCTGTGAATAATTTAGGAGGAAAATAGCAGTTCAAGAAAAGCTGGAGGGTCTGATTAACTGATTTGCCCGGATTCATAGGATGCTGAGCCGATGCCAGGACTCAAACCTTGTTCCCTATTTCCAAAGGCAGCAGCTCTGGCCGTAAAGCCACATCCTCTCATATAACCAGACGTCATTGTTATGGCTCATATGTTTAAGCTGTGTTTAGACAGAATATCAGAAACAGAAATATCGTGGGACAAAATATTGTGTCAAGAATATTGAGGACAAAAATATCATGAAAGTAAATTTCTGTAGGTAAGCAAAGTTTTACTATATATAGCTCCACATATATGTACCATGACGATATATATATATATATATATATCTTCTTTTTCAATTCAATTCAATATAGCTTTATTTCGACAAAAATGTCATAACAGCTGCAATTTACACTAAAAACACAAATTTTCGACCACGATAAATTACATAAGTAATAATACAAGCAAAATACAATCAAGTTCATAGTGAAAAACCAGTGTCATATTTACAAGGTTAAAGAAAAAAAAAGAAAAAAATTTAAGATTAGGGACACGGAAGCAATTGATATATGCACAAGTTGATTTAAATAGTTGAGTACGTGTCAGCATTAAAACTAAGATAAAATTACGTAAAATGTCGTTAAAATACATTGTTTTCACTATAACTATTTGCATATGTTTCAGCAGGCAAAGTGCTTGTGCAGAATAGATCCAACGGCTTATATATGGAACTTTGGGCTCCCCGCTAGTCTGCTTTCTGGTAAGGCTGTATCTTTCCTGCGAGCAACTTAGACCTTATAAGCCATACTTGTCCGAGAAACTTTGCTACACAGCATGCATGAAATGGCCTACAATCAGATCTTAGGATGCGTATTGCTGTGTGATAATCACGTGTGCCCAATTGTTGGCAGAGTGGTTTCAGCCATTTTGCCCGTGGTAATTTATACACCGGGCAAGCAAACATCAGATGGGCAATAGATTCAATCGGGGCCTTACAGCATGGGCAATTTTCTCCTTGCTTGGGCTCCTTCTTTGCTGTCACCTCACAGACAGGGAGAGATCCAAGCCTGAAATGGATATAGAGCATTCTATCTCTTGGGGCTTTGATTGTGTCGAGGAAGGGCTCAAAATGCCCAGTTTGTTTGTGGGAATGGAATTCTAGTGTAAGTTTACCTACATTGGAATTACAATTATCTCGTTGATCCACCCATTCCCAATATAGGCATTTGAGTTCCTCTCTCCTCGGGGGAACCAGGCCAGCCCAACAACCTTGGAGTCCCATTGCTGACAGCATTTTTTTGATGTTGCCAAGCCAGCCTATTTTCCCACCAGTATCCAGGCTAATAATCTCGGTCATGGCTTCTGCGTAGGGAGAAAGCGCAGGGGTCCGCCTAATGCGTGCCCAGAAGAGTAAAGGCCGCAACTTAGCTATGTCATTCAGTGGCCGCCTGCCCATATCCAGCAATAGGGGAGCAAGGGGGACGTATTTGGGTGCCATCACCAAGTCTCTCAGAAATTTATGTTCTGACCTTGAGAGATCTTCCAGTTTCTCAAACCCCCAGATTTCGGCTCCATAGAGAGCAGAGCTAACTGCTTTTGAGTTGTATATTTGAAGTGCTGGGGCTATAGGCCTGGAATGCGAGAGGCGGTGTTCTTTCCCAATTACTCCGGTTATTCTTTTGTGTCCCAGCAACATCTTCGCTATGTGTGGTTTCCAGGACATTTTATCAGAAAGCCTCACACCCAGATAGTCGAAGCTATTCACCTTTTCGAGGGGGACACCACCTAATAAAGGGCCATTTTTGTATGACCTATGGCAATTAAAGGCCATGAACTTTGTTTTAGAACTATTTATGACCAGTCCCATGTTATCGCAAAAGAGTTGGAATCTATTCATAAGGTGCTGTAGCCCCACTGGAGTCTTGGATATCAACAAGGTATCATCTGCGAATAGCAGGGTTGGTATCTTTTTGCCTCCTAAAATGGGCGAATCAGCAGGCTCCTCCAGAAGGAAGTCAACTACCCCGTTCACATATAGGGAAAATAGGGTTGGGGCCAGAACGCATCCCTGTCGGACCCCTCTATTGACTGGTATGCGCTCTGTTGTTTGACCCTGCTCCCCCCACCTAACCTGTGCGACGTTCCCCTCATGAAGTCGAATTAATAGTTTGAGGATGAACGGAGAAATACCCATCCCGCCAAGCGTTGCCCACAGTTTCGATCTGGGGACTAGGTCAAAGGCAGTCTTCAAATCTATAAATGCGAGGTAAAGACTGCCCTTGCCCAGTACAACTACCTTCCAGTGGATAAGGAGAAGTCGAAATATTTGGTCCATTGTCCCAGTCTTCGATCTAAACCCGGCCTGGAACTGGGATAGGACATTTTCTCCTCTATCCATAGCTGTATCCTGCGCAGGAGCATCCGGCCAAAGACCTTCTGCATGGCATCTATTAGACTAATCGGTCTATAGTTTGCAGGGTTATCCCTTGCACCCTTTTTAAATATGGGGACTACTTCGGCGCTCTTCCAAGAAGCTGGGACTGGCATGCCGTCAACTATGGCATTAGCTAGGAGTAGAATGTATTGGGCCCAATTCTCGGAATCAGCCAGGAACAAATCGCCTGGCAAGCCATCCGGTCCTGCGGCTTTTGAGGGGACAATTCTTCTTATTGCTACTTCTATATATATCTTCAAGGTGTGTAGATGTGGAGCTAAGAATAGTAAATCGATGCTTACCTATTTGCGCTTACCTTCTCAATATTTTGGTCCTCAATATTTTTGACACTGTGGGCCTCATGACGATGTCGGTCGGTAAGCATCCGACGGACAGTCGGATTACCCTAGACTGTGTCGAAACCCATCCACCCAACTCGGTCGGAAACAATTCCTACCGACCGATTATGATGCTCGCGGGCAGAAGGGGAATTCCGAATCGGTTCTGACCGGAATTTGGAGAGTCCGAGTCAGTCAGAGATGATTCGTACAGCTCAACGGACAGCGTTTCGGACCGACCGATTACTATGTCGGATTTCAGCAGCCTTTCCGACTCGGTCTCTCCGACACAAAAAGGCTGTCAGAAACTGACTTTGGGGGCCCCTTGCAGGCCCTCCTTCATCCTGAGTCCTCCAGTTTGGGGTCGAGGGGGTACCCAAGGGACCCCCCTGTAAAACCATTCACAATGTGGCAGGCGACATTGGGTGCCCGCGACAGGGTGCAAGGTTTTCCACAGACACCCATTTTCCCCCTAGGAGCCTGTGTTGTTGGTCGGAACACAGGCTTCCATTGAAGTTAATGGGAGTCCTTCTCCTTCCGAACGATTGGTCGGAACTGAATCCGACAAGGAGTCGGGCGGTTTAGTTTCCGACATCATCATCATAATGAGGCCCTATATTCTGTCCACACAATATTTCTGTTTCCAATATTCTGTCAGTCATCCATTTAAGCAGAGGTCAAATAGGTAATTTTGGTTCAAACAGTCACACTCTGGAACAAACCAAGGCAAGGTGATCTGATCATGACATGACCACATATGGTAGCAATAAGGCCAGGGGTTTGAGATTAAGCTCAAATGCCTGATGTGCTTTCTATTTGTAAATGAGGGATGTGCAATTTGTACTGCGCCTGGTTTCCGAATTGAAATGCAGTTTGTGTTGTGACCTATATCCTAATAGGTGGCATTTCAAACAGTACAATTTCAGGGAGTCGCAAAATAACCCGCTTAATGAATATTAATTGGTCAAGTCACAGTTTGCGACCCTCTGTGATTGGCTGCAAATGCAGGTGAGAAGGCCTGCAAGATAAGGCAGAACATTAACCCTGCTGCTTTCTAAAATGGAGAAAAAAAATCTGAAAAGCAATCATGACCATTAAAGGGACTGGTGCTGCTTCAAAAAAAATATTTCTCATTTTTGGGAGAGTTGGCAGTGGTCCTCTACATGCCAACTGTTCCCCTCGAGGCCACTGTCATGATTCCCAATGTCAAAGATGTCTCTCTGTGAATGCTTCCCCGTGAATTGCAGGCATTGTGACGGTGCATTACTGTGAGGCGTCAATCGTCGTCTCCCTTGCTAACCTGGCCCATGTCTAGGTAGTTCACTGAATGCTCTTAATTGGTACTGAGACATTTTACAGTGGTCACTCTTAAGCTAGCAAATCTCAATGCCTATGCCAGGTGCTGTATTGTCTCAAGTGATGTGCAGCAGCAGTTCATCATTTCATAACATGTCACAACAGTTCTGTACTGTTGTGCATTTCCCACTTGAAGCAGGAGCACCTGGCTGCTCCCTTGTCAAATTGCAGTAACCCAGATAAACTGAGCATCATCTCTAAATGAACTCAAAGACCATCTGCTCGCAATCATCACATGTAGCAGCCCTTCATTGAAAAATCATATGTTCACTTGAGGGTACATCATAGAGGTGCATGGCCATCTCTTAATTACATTTGACAGATACATCTTCCAGTGGTCAAACATTGCAGCATAACGTCTTAAATGAGCTGACATTTCGAACCTTTAAGCAACAGCTTAGATCTTCGAGCCACTGTGGTGGGATACGTCTAGGCCCCCACTGTATAATGCAGGATGCACTGACCCATTTGTTTGTTGCACTATAATGAAATGTGTGACCTCTACACTAGGGCATTGTTGGAAATGACCCTCTCTACTGGGTCACCCCGACACATTTTGCCTTCCTCCTTCCCTTTTTGCTGAATTCTTTTTTGCTGGCTTTTGGACTCTGTGCACTTTACAACTGCTAAACAGTGCTAAAATGCTTGTGCTATCTTCCTAAAACATGGTAACATTGGGTCATACCCAACTGACATATTTAATTTACTTATAGGTCCCTAGTCAAGTACACCACAGGTGCCCAGGGTCTGTAACTTAAATGCTACTAGTGGGCACTGACTGTGCCATCCACTTAAGTAGCCCTTTAAACAAGTCTCAGGCCTGCCACTGCAGAGCCTGTGAGTGCAGTTTAACCTGCCATTTCGACCTGGCAAAATAAAACTTTTGCCAGGCCAAAACGTTTCTTTTAATATGTATAGGTCACCCCTAGAGTAGGCCCTTGACAGCCCAGAGGACAAGGTGCCATGTCTTTAAAAAGCAGGACATGTACTTTTAAGTTTTGCATGTCCTGGCAGCGAAAAACTCCTAAATTTGTTTTTCACTACTGCGAGGCCTATATTTCCCATAGGATAACATTGGGATTACCTTATTACATTTTTATGCGTAATTTACAAACAGGAAAATATAACTGGTTCATGTTTGGTATCTCTAAAATCTTAATTAAAAATCTTCACCTATAGTGAAATTGGATTTTAAATTACAATTCTAAAAATGGCACTTTTATAGAGCTGGCATTTTCTTGCCTGAACCATTTGGTGCCTGCAAGCTGTATCTGGTCACATGACTAGGTGTAGTTGTCAGTTGAGCTTTGTCTATTCCACCTAGATGTCAAAGAGCTACAGTGAGTTCTGTTGGGAAACGCAATTGTTTTGCGTGAAAATGGTGTTTAAATATTACATGATGAGAATGACGGCCTCTGACCATCACTGGGTAACCAACATAAGTCACTGCGTAGGAGTGCACACTTATGTGGTGGCTGCCTCTCTCTCACATTCCTGAGTATATGAGATGAGTTTCCCCAGCCGCATTTGCTCTCCTCATGCAGCGGGAAGACAACGTCTTGAGTTAGCCAGCCTAGGTGAGTCTTGGCCCGCCCTTTTAAATAACTTTCGCCCAGCTGACTTGAAGTAATTTATCATTTTCTCTAAACATATCACATATTTGTGTACTTTCTCTGATCTTTGAGGTTCGGGATGATATGCTGCACGCCCTGCAGACTCCATACCTAATCTAACATTTTTGGCAACTGAAAACTGGTGCGCTATAAATGCCCCTTTGTTCTCTGTCCTATATACATATATATAGACAGCCCACATTTACAAATGAGAACAGCTTTTAATTACAGAATCATACTCTGTTTCACAGTGAATACCTTGACAGGTCAGTTTTAAGGATATTCGACACACATCTATGGATACGTTTTGATCCATGCTTTGTGGTCCATCCTGACCTGGAGGAGCTTTACTTTCCCTAACAAACAATCAAAGGCCATTCTACATCTAGTTGAATCGCTCATGGTGCCCTGCTGGGTCTTTTCCTTTTAATTGCACACACCTTACACGTAATTCTGATGTGAGCATTTGTCTCCCCACGCAGGCTGTTCACATCAATTTAGTCCTGAGGAAGACCCGCCGTGATGTCTAACCACTAGCACATACCCACACTGTCGAAACGTTGATGATAATACCGATGACCCACACTTTCAGTCAACCAGCCTAGAGAAAGTGCCAGTAATAATATAGGTTGCATGTTGAACTGTTTTCGAATGAGATGGACATTTCTTCATTGAATCATTCCGCTGTCTTATGTTTAGGCCATTTTGCATTTTGTATTGTAATACTTATATGCCCACATTGTGTCATCTTATCACTAAGTCACTTTTTTGTGTATGCATTTTGTGTGTAACAGCCATATATGAAACAGAAAAATATTTGTATAACTTTGGTGTATGACTAAGAATATACCAACTAATTACAGTTGTTGGTGTGTGGTGTCTAATTCATTAGGCAATTGCGTCTCCCAACAGAACTCACTGTAGCTCTTTAATGTCATATACCCAGGTTCTTAGGGACACAGGACAACCCCATTATTATTAATGGTATTCTACCTAGACAGCCACACACAATGGGAGCTTAGATGTAACTGAGTGGGCCAGCCTCACAGGATGGGAGGAAGGATCTGGACCCAGCCTTAATTTCACCTGAATATTCTGTGTCCTGTCCCCACACAAAGGGTTGCCTAAACCCCGTGTAGTTAGTCTGGAGCCAGGACTGGCAGGGCATCTGTGCACTTCAAAGGCTTGTCTTTGAAGTCTCCTACACTTCAAAGGCACTACTGGGAAAAGCATTGGATCTCAAACACCTTCTAGGACCAGTGGATTCTTTGCCAGGAAAAAGGACTACAGTGCTGTTGAAGGACTGCCACTCTGCTCGACTGCTGCTCTGGAAGAACTGCTGCCCCACTCTGCTGACCTTCTGTATGCTACCCTCCATGCCTGGGTGAGAAGGACAGCACCTGCATCACTTGAACCCAGAACCCAGAGTGTTGTCTGGCCTCCTGATCTGAAGCCTCAGGGACATAACAAGTTTCCATCAACCTTTCATCTGCACCTGGACTCTGACAGCTGTGAGCTACCCTGCCAAGTGGTGCCACCCTACTCCTGGACTCTTGGACGTAGGCTAACCAGCAGAACTGATGCACCTTCTCTGCTGAACAGCCCATCCTCTAGGCGAATCAATGCATCTCTTCGGCTAAGCAGCGAATCCTTGAGCAGAACCGACGCATCGCTGCTGTTGCATGTATTGGGCCCAGTGCAGAAGGTTTGCATTGCCTTCGCAGTATCAGTACCGATGCATCACCGATGGTGCTGCGCATCTCCAATCCAGGTTCTCGTATCTCTCGTTGAAGACATCTCAGCGAAGACGGCCTCCGCATCGCAGTCCCTAAGAACGGACGCATCCCCTCGGCTGCGCGCCACATCCTCAACCCTCAGACTTCGCATCGCAAGCCCTGTCGACGGGACCCTCGATGACGATGGAACAAGACCTCGCACAGCAGCCTCGCCGCATCTCAGAACCGATGCATTGTTTCGACTGCGCAACTCTTCTTCACCTCAGATCCATGCAATAATCTGCAACCAGGATTTAAGGTACTTTATTCAGCGAGCTTAACCTGGTCCGTGTAGCCAGCCCACAATCCATCGCGAATGGCCTGAACTTGTGACTTTGTCCCAGTGTGGCATGACCAGATATCCCTTGTTGGTGCCTTGTGCTTTCTGGTGCTATTTTAATCTAAAAGTTTGAAATTCAATGTCGCGGATTTCCCTGATTGGATTTTTGTCATTTTGGTCTTGTTTTATTTATTAAAATTACATCTATTTCTTTAAACCTGGTGATTCAGCGCAAGGCGAATGCCTAATCAGGGATCAGTACTCAATACATCACAATATCCTGGCCCATACACATTCACCCAAATCCCGGATGCGCTGGGGTTCAAGTTTTAATGACGTTTTAATTTGTTTTCTTCGCAAATTCATGGTTGACATCTCTAAGTTCATAACTAAGCTTTCCTCTTGGTCAATGGACCAATTAGTTGAAGAGTTGATGGTAATGATAATACTGTCAAACCAACTATTTTGTCAGCTAAATAATCACAGACTCTCGGTAAGATTAGTAAAGCTTTATCTCATATTAAGTGCTCAATGCATACGGTCACAAATGCAAACAATGAAATCCACAAAAAGGAGAGTGAAACATCAGAAAAATGCAAATAGATTATTTCTCATCACAATAATCATAATGCACAATGAGGAGTGGATAGATTAAGAGACATCAGTTCAACAAAATAATTGCGAAACAAAATACATCTAATGGAGCGGATAGATGAAGAGACATAAGTTTCATCTAAATAATACGTGACAAAATACCTATGACGGCGTGAATAGGTGAAGAGACAAACATTTCAGAGACAAAAATACATTTGCAAGTAAGTTTTTGCAAGAACGAGTCAGAATAATACAAACCCAAAGGATCTGTGGAAAACCACCCCCTGACCAAGGTGATGGTAGGGGTCCCCTTAAATAGGATCAGGGAACAAAGATTTCAGGACCCAGAAGCGGGACAGGGACAGGATCAGCTAGGCCTCTCTGCAAACCAACGAACAGCGACGCATCCACCCTTCTTCTCTTTCTCCCTGCAAGTCTCTCCTCTCCAAGTCTCTCCCTGACCACACCCCTAAAGGCACCCCAGTTATACCCTAAAACCTAGATGTCCGTCCCACATTAGTTGAAACATTTCACATAACTTGACAGTTGATTGGTGGACCTAGGAGGTGGTATGTCACACCACTGTGACTTCATTCAGACTTTGAACATATTCATTGTTCTACATCCATCCCCATAGCCTAGTTCTTGACTTTTTCTCACGATTTTAGCATATCATTCATTTAAACATTTTAGCCATAATATTCAGCAATGTCCGCAGAAAGAGTCTTTAGTCCCACGGTCAGTCACATCCTTTGGCAGGCACTCAATATTCTCCTTCAGCATATCGGCTTTCAACCTTTGTTCTTTCTTTGCTGTGCCCAGTGCTTCTGTCTGTACTGACAGGTCAGTTTCACTCTTTCCTCCAACCCCTCCTCTATTCAGCCAACTTAAGAAATATGGCGATTTATTCGGTTCACTACGACAAAATGGAATATAGACATTCATTAATTATACAGAAATGCACTTTTCACTGTTATGCCTCCCACCTTAGCACTATCCCTCGTTTATGTTTTTCCCTAGCATAGCTTTAAGCAAAAGCAGTATTATTTATTATTTCAAAGCAAAGTGCAGCATGCAGTCTACGAATTTCACATGCGGCCTAGTCATGCATTATTTCTCGTTTCTTTCAAAGCATAATGTAAATACGGTTTTAGTTCTTTCATGCGTTATCTCATGTTAGTGCATGCATGCGCAAAGCAGTTTTCCCTTGTGTTTATGTAAGGTGCACGTTAATTTTCTATTACTACTTACTATTAGTCCGTATTATGGGGGTATTCATCCGAGCAGGTTTCTCTTTGCGAAATCCTGCTCCATCAATCCCCCCTCTGATGGCTTTTAGGAGCCATCATAAAATACCTACCATTCCAAGTGCCATCTTCTTTTATCTAAAACTCTGTATTCTTCTCTCTTTTTAGGGCACTTTCATCTATATCTTTCATCATATTATAGTATTCTTCTAGCTCTATTTCTTCTCTTTTTCTTTTCCTCGCTCTTCGTTTAATTTCTGATTCTGTCACTTCCTTTTTTCCACTCTTACACTTACAACATTTGTATGTTGTTATTATCACTACGGCTACTACAGCTACTGAAATAATTGGCATTATTATTTTTCCTAAAAAGCTACTTCCAAAAGTAGAAAAACATTACCTACAGAGGAGAAACTCTTACCAAGTCTCTCCCAAACACCGTCAACCTCCAGTTGGGTCAAATCTTCATGTAATTTCGTAATATTCTTTATATATCCCTCAATTCCTTTACTTTTGTCAGGGATATAAGTACAGCAGTGTTGGATTCTCAACATGCCACATCCCACCCTCTTTTGCCAATAAGATATCAAGGGCAAGCCGATTTTGAAAACCATTGATCTGATTGCAACCATTTCTGTGTCAATCATTAAGAAACCACCAGCAGTAACTTGATAAATGATCAACCACTGTGGATAACTTCTGAATTTTGTGCGAATTTAGAACGGCTCCAACTGATGGTATCAGTGCACCAAAAATATCACCTACTATTTCTGAGAAACTTGCTCTCTTGTTACGTGTTAGTCCTTGTTTTATTTCACTTAGTCTGTTATTGTTTCGGTCCATGTGGTAGACCTTTGGAAAGACGATAGCTAAATAACAACTACCATACCAATGTGCAGGCAACCTGTAATAGACTTTCTTACCACACACATAATAGACTCCTGGAAAGACAGGATCAGTTCCACCTTTCAATCCCCAACCTCCAGTAATTTGGAAAGTATGCTCACATTCACTAGTACCCATGAAATAATTGTTATAGTTAGTTTTCATTCTAAGCAAACATATTTTTCCCTTCTGATGCCAGTCCAGGGACATTGCAGCGTATGTCTCGCCTTTCTCATAATTTCCTTCCCTGAAAGCCCATGGTGGTACCTGTGACTTCTGTTCAGTAGCTTTTCTCTGGAAACTTTCCCTTCTACTTTCTACCATTTCTATAAATACTTTTTCTTCAACCTGCAAACTACATGTTAAATTGTTTTTATAGGCATATTCTATATCTAAAGTTTTGGTAATATGGAAAAACTCTCCCATATAACCTGCATTTTTACTACTTAAAACCTTAGTCAACTCCTTTATAATGGGTATTTCTGAAAACACTAAATCTATATTAGAATGATACTCGAGTTTCCCCGTTACATAAAAGAGGCTCGTTAGGACACTACATGACACACCATATGTTAAAGGTAGGTGATGATACGTCATCCCTCTGAGACAGACGAAGGTAATTGCATGCACACATAACAATCACTCACATTCATTGTGTCAATATATTCATACAACAATTTAGCAAACACATTTAACGAGAAATCACTAATTGATTTATCATGATGGAGAATGCTTCCATCCATTTGTTCTATGTTGGGATTAGGTGTTCCTTTAGTAACATCATCCATTCTTTCACTTGTTACATCATTAGTATTATTTCCATTACTAATTACCATTAGAATAGGTACAAGGACAGTTAGTAATATCCACATGAATGTTAATAACAAGACACTACATAAGCAAGCTTTCATACATCTATGTTTAAGACTAGATTTTGGATGTTCAGTCACCTTTTCTTCAGCCATTTTGTATTCTACCAAATATATATAAAAATCTACCTAAATCTATAAACACTAAACTTATTAAAAAATAAAAAATTCTAGAAAAAATAGTGTAATCCTACACTTCAGACTTTCTTCTTTACCCCTTTCTTTTTTTTTTACTTTTCTTTAGGTCTTCAGAATTCTTCACTTCTTCTTTCAACTGACAATGTTGCACCTTCGTGTTTGTCACAGTTCTTTTAAGGTGGTCTCAATTTGCTTTCATCAACATGCTCAGTGTCAGAATTGTCTTTTTCTTCACTTGGATCTGAGCTTTCAATTTCTTCCAAGATGGTGCTGTGTATTTTCTGCTTGGAATTCTTACTCTTCTTGTTTTTTGTACTAATTCTTCTCCTGACTCTTCTTGTTCTGTCTGACTTGAGACCTCATTACTTTGTTCTGGTCTTTTCTTTAACTTTCTCCTTACAAGAGTGTATTTCAGTCTTTTCACTCCACCTGGCCAATTGTCACCTTTTCTTGGTTTGAACTACCCTTTCACCTTCTCCATCTGGTTCACAGGTTCTTTTGTTTGGCCTTTCTTCTATCTGTTCTTCTTCTTCTGGATTTTCAGTAACTTCTGTTTCTGCTGATTCAACAGCAATTTCACTTTCTCCTGGTTTAACCGTGAACCCACTTTCTTCTGGTTCATCAACAGTCTCACCTTCCTCTGGTTCAACAGCAGTCTCACGAGACCCAGTAGCTGGTGCCCATTTTACTTGTCTTGTGCTTTTGTGTTCATCATCAGTTTGTTCTTCAGAATCTGTTACTCTAGATTCTTCAGCTTCACACACTTCAACCTCTGGTCTTTGACTTTGGTTTACCAGTTGATGCTCTTCTGGTCTTTCAAGTGGACTTGGGACTCGTCTGGTGTGGCTTGCGTGAATCCAGTTTGGCAGACCACCACACTTCACTGCTGTCGTCGTCACCAGAATTATTTGGTAAGGACCATTCCACCTGGGTTCTAAACACGATTTCCTCACGTGTTTCTTGATGAGTACCCACTCACCAGGACTCAGATCATGAGCTTGATTCAGCTGTGTTGTTGTGGCATTTTCTCCAACTTGGCGAGACACAGTACGCACCAGATCAGACAATCCTCTGCAATAATCAAGCACTAGATCATCAGATATATTCATCAGTTTGTTCGCTGGTATGTATGCTTGTCTCATTGCTCTTCCCATTAGGACTTCGTGAGGACTCAAACCCGTCTTTTTGTCAGGAATGCTTCTAAGACTCATCAATACAAGGGGTAAAGCATCAGGCCATTTCAGTGTTGTGGATGCACACACCTTTCCTGACCTAGATTTTATTGTGCCATTAATCTGCTCAACCACTCCAGATGCTTCGGGTCGATAGGCACAATGCAGCTTCTGTTCAATTCGCAATGCTGCACAAATCATCCGAATTATCTCATTGTTAAAGTGAGTTCCTCTATCTGTTTCTAAAGTGACTGGAAATCCAAACCTAGGTATCAATTCTCTTAGGAGCAACTTTGCGACAGTTAGGCTGTCATTTCTTCTCGTTGGATAGGTCTCCCCCCAGCGAGAGAACAAGCAGACAACAACCAACACATATTTCAGCCCCTCGCAAGGGGTATGAGATCCAACTGAAGTCGGGTGAATGGACCTGCTGCTTTCCCAATTCGACCCCAACTAACAAGTGTCTTTCTGCCTGGATTCTGCTGCTGACAGATGACACACCTCTGGCAAAGGCTCTCTGCAATGACCCTGACTGCTTGAAGAGTCTGATCATTGCGTCTCTTCCAACATGCGCAATTCCATGGTACACCCTGGCCATATGGGATAGTAAACTGTCTGGCATGACTGGTCTTTCATCTATATAGACCCACACTTCGTCCTCTCCTCTCTTTCTGCAACCTAAATTTTTCCAAATTTCCTTTTCCTCATCACTTGCTTCTTCCTGCAGCTGCCTGATCTCATCCCAGGTTTCATATGTAGATGTGAACATAAGATGGCAATTGGTATTTTCCTTTTCAATCCCTCTATTTAAAGCCATTAAAATTCGTGCACAGAAACGCGCTACTTGATCGGCGTATCCATTGCCCTTCGTCACATAATCATCTCCTGATTTATGTGCGGCACATTTGACCACTGCAATTCTTTTGGGCATTTGTAAAGCATCCAATAATTCTTTTACAGTTTTGCTGTTCCTAATGGGGGAACCTGAAGAAGTCAGAAATCCCCTCTGCATCCATAGCTGTCCATAATCATGGACAACCCCCGAACCCATACTGACTATCAGTAAATATGGTTACCTTCAGGCTTTTGGCAATTTTGCATGCTCTAATCAGAGCTATCAATTCAGCAATTTGGGCAGAATTTACCCCTTTTAGACAGGATGCTTCGAAAACTCCCGCTATGGTGTAAACAGCATAGGCAGTACGTAATTCACCTGTCTCATTCCTTAGACAAGATCCATCAACAAACATTTCACAATCTGATTCCTCTAATGGGACGTCTTCTATATCTGGCCTAGGTTTGGTGCACAGTTCTGTCACATCCAGACAATCATGATCCGCTTCTTCTCTCACCTCCTCACAATAGGAATTCGGCAATAAAGTTGCCGGATTTACAGTTGTGCACCTCACCACAGTCACATTTTCAGCACCCAAGATCACTCTTTCGTACTTAGTCAGCCGACTAGAGGTCATTTATTGTGTCCAGGTACATGTTAGAAGGATTTCAACTGAATGCGGCACATACACCTTGACTGGATATCCCATCACAATCGCTTCACTCTGTTCCAGACTCACACAAGTGGCAGCTACTGCTTTCAAACAGCCTGGTAATGCTGCAGCCACTGAACCCAAAGTAGCAGAAAAATATGCTACTGGTGGTCGTGCCATTCCATGTTTTTGAGTTAAGACTGAAAGTGCACATCCATCCCTTTCACAGCAGTACAACGCAAAATCCTTTGCATAATCTGGCACTCCCAATGCAGGTGCTCGACAAAGATTGTTTCTCAATTTTGTAAAAGCCTCCATACTTTCATCATCCAGCACAATTGGATCTTTCACATCTTTCCGTGTTAACCTCTGTAGAGGTTTTGCAATCAGTGAGAAACCACTGATCCATTGCCTACAGTACCCAACCATTCCCAAAAACATTCGTACTTCTTTCTGAGTTTTAGGCGGGTTCATTTGTTTGATCACATTAATTCTTTCTGGTGTCACTTTTCTGACTCCCTTTTCTATTTTGCGTCCGAGGTACTGGACCTCTTGTTTACAAAATTGTAATTTTACTGGTGACACTTTGTGTCCTCCTTCTGCCAAATGGTTCAATAAGGCAACTGTATCTGTCACATATGCCTCTCGTGTTTTTGATGCCACTAACAGGTCATCAATATATTGAACCAAAACTGAATTTCCTGGCATGACTAAAGTCTCTAGACATTTCTTCAAGATCTGGTTAAAGTTTGTAGGACTCTCTGTGTACCCTTGAGGAACTCGGCACCATGCCAAAACACGGTCTCCGAACCGGAACGCAAAAAGATACATTTGGTAAAATACTTATAACATGCTTGGTGCTACCATGGTACTGCGTAAACTAGTTAAAAAATATATAGAAAATTATTTTTAAAATTCCAGATCACTTTAGGAAAATGGTAATAGGTAGGGAACAACAATAAAACCTATTACTTACCTATTTTTAAGGCCCCCAGCCACAACACACCTGAAGGGTACTAAAAAGATTATGGCTGCCTTTTAATTTTGTAAAGCCAGACATTAGCCAATTATACACTGGCTTGCACCACAGTATCCCGCTAACTCACCACAGTATGCCATGGCACAAAATATCACTAGGGGGCAAATTTGGGATTATATTGCATTACCCTTGCATTGAGCATAGTGTCTCAAGGGCAAAGCAATACCATGCGTCACCCAGTGATTCTTGATGCAATTACAGAAATGCAATGCAATGCAAGTTGCTGGCTTGCATTGCTCTGCGCACCATAATCTACAGTCCTCCAAAATTTCAACTTCATCCGTACGCCACTACACTCTATGGCAAAACACTATACACGACTCCCCTCTACACTATTCCACTTTACGCCACTACAGTATACACCACTCTACTATATGCAACTCCACTGTATGTGACTCCACTATATTTTATTCTACTCTACGCGCTTCCTCTGTATGCCACCCCACTCTATGCTATTCTACTATATGACACTCCACTCCAAAACACTCAACTCTATGCTATTAGACTGTATGCCACTCTACTGTGCGCTACTCCATTTTACACTCCACTTCACTATATATATTGGGGAGAGGAGTTGGCCTAAAGGCTAGGGCGGTCGACCTCGAATCTGGGGAACCGGGTTCGAGTCTCGGCAATGACGCTGAACATCCTGTGATTCTGGGCAAATCACTTAATCTCCCCGTGCCTAACAAAAATGAATGTGTCCTCATGTAATGTAACACGACTGGTGCTATGTAAAGCACTCTGATACCCGATACTGGGTCAAGTTCGCACTCCGTAAAAAAAACTAAAAAAAACTATATGCCAATATTAATAATATAATAATAATAAAAAACCATATAGCATAAGCTACTTTAACTAAAGTGTCCTACTACAGAATATGCTATTCCACTCTGCCCCACTCCACTGTATGCCACTCCAGTATATGCCACTTCACTCCACTCCACTGTACGCACCTCCACTGTATGCAACTCCACTGTACACTACTCCACTATACGCTTCCTCACTGCGCTGTAAATAACAGAAAAGTAACGCGAAGCAGCACTATCCACTGCTTTGCATTACTTTGGGCCATGGGGGCGTACTAAGGGTTGAGCATGGGAGATTCAATGCAATAACCCAAGGTTTCTCACACTAAATTCCAATTTACTGAGTAAAGTAGATTGGGTTTAGTGTGAGAAAACTGCGCCCTTTTCAAGTAGGCGCAAGGAAGGAAAAATGCTTTTATTTCTCCTTCCTTTTCCGACTTTGCATGTGTGCTGCACTGTACAGCATGCATACGAAGAGGGAAAAGGTTTGAAGTGAGTCTCAGCATAGTATTTTGTATTGGAAGGGTACCCTTCCAGTACAAAACCCATGCTAGACTCACGGAGACACCCTTGCACCATGGCGTAAAGGTGTCTCCTATGGGGCACAGCAGCTGATTTCAGTGTCTGTGCTAGTGAGAGGGGAGGAGAGTGCCTTATTTTAGTAAATTGGGTGCTCTCTTCCTCTCTCCTTTTCTCGTAGCGCAGTTCAGCATTTGCAGCTGCTGCAGTGTGCCGGCTCTCACCAGCACCCAGTGTGGTGCTGGCTGGGGAGCCAGCAAGAGCCATGGGGGCTCCCTCAGCGACTCCAACAAAGTCAGTATTGTGGGTGCCTCGGTTGGGCACTGAGGCACCCACCAAAAATCTAAAAAATGGGGGGCTCCTGCCAGGGGAGTCAGCAGGAACCATAGTCGCCCTGGGACATTCCCAATGGCCTCCAACAAAAACAAGATTGTGTGTTTCCCGGGTGGTCACCAGTGGACTCACCAAAAAATTACAAAGTGGCAATCTCTCACCGTAGTGGTGGCTGGGAGTCGGCCGGGGCCTCGAGGGTCCTGGGGCTCCCACCGTGTCTCCCAACATTAAAAAAAAATGTGGGTGCCTAAGGTGGGCACCAGGGTACCCAAAAACATTAAAACATCAAACAAAAAATTATAAATTAGCAGCAGGAGCCACTTATTTATTTTTCACTGCTCCAGACAAGGAGAGCCACATAATGCCCTGTAAAGGCTATTTGTTTGCATTTCTTTATGCTGGTGGTGCCCCAAGAAGACACAGGGGCACCACCAAACTTTTTTTAATGTTGGGGAATGGAGGGACTGCAGACCCCCACAGCATCATTAAAATATTCAGTAAATCTCCGGGGTCATTAAATCCATGACCCAAGGAGAGCTTACCATATTTTATTAAATCACTCCAAGCTGGAGCTTAATGTTTTTCGGCTGGAGTGTAAATACTCCCTTGTGGTTGGTTCTATGGCTGCACTTAAAAGCTTGAAAAATATTTTAAAATACTTGAAGACATGTTAATGCTTATTTAAATTGAACAGTATTTTTTTATGACAATCACTTTTATTAAATATTGCACTTTCTGAATTAATGAAATGTATGTGTTATTATAATTATTGGTGATTAAATGGAAAATGCTTTATATATGTTGATATCCTTACTGCTTCATAAAGCCAATAGGCCCTCTAATTTATATTTTGGTGCTCTGACTCTTTAACAAAGTCAGTAGGTCTGCCTTACTTAAAATTACACCATTTTATTTAGCAGCGCATGCCAGTCGTGATTTGGGTGCCAGGCCGTGGCCCAGTCTACTGCTGTGCCTGGCTTGTCTGCAGCAGTGAGGTTGGGCACCAACGGTGGTTGGGGGCAGGGTCTAGCTGGGGGCCGGGAACTGTGGCCAACTCCACGCTGTGCATGGGTGAAGGCTGTGCATAGAATGGAGTTGGGTGCTTGGGTGGGGTGGGTAGCAGGGCCTGGCTACAGGTATCGGGTTGGTGTTACATATGGTTATGAAATATACCTTTACCATAAACCCCCCTAGAAATTCCCTGAGAAATAAACAAAGGTTAAAGTGACATTATAGTTAGGTATGGTAATAATATCTTACTTTGAATTAAAAAATTCCTGAGAAATTCACTGAAAAACCCAAAGGTTAAAGGGGCGTTATAGTTAGGTGAAATGCCAATTAAGACATATTGTTTACAATTCACCACTTATAGTTATGTCTAGTAACTATACCTCATGCTCTGAAAGTAACTGTACCACTCACACCCTCACCATGCACTGATTATGACCTTACATATTGCATTACTTATGACATGTTCTATGACATCATTAATAACATTGCTGCAACAT
Source organism: Calotriton arnoldi (assembly GCA_963921515.1). Lineage (NCBI taxonomy): Eukaryota > Metazoa > Chordata > Amphibia > Caudata > Salamandridae > Calotriton > Calotriton arnoldi. The sequence continues at coordinate 59,696 of CAWUFW010016612.1, read as the reverse complement.
CTGAAATTACATCATTGATAACAACACTGCATGGTAGGGGAGCGAGTTAAAGTTACTTTAGGGCACCAGTTATAGTTACTTGACATAACTTTGACTGGTGAATTTCAGTGAGTTTGAGTGTTTTAAACTTTATGTTTTAAATGCCATTTTCACCTAACTATAACGTCCCTTTAACACTTGCTTTTTCAGCAAATTTATAGATAGATAGATAGATAGATAGATAGATAGATAGATAGATAGATAGATAGATACCCTGTATCTACCAAGTTTTATATAATAACCAGAAGTGGGCAAGAGAATTAAACTGGCTATCTCTGTGGCACCAACTAGACCCAGTAAGGTTCCTGAAGTTAACCAGAATATTCCTGAACTGCTGCACCTGTTCCTCCATAGCTTCGATAAAAGCAGACTCAGAGAGGCGGATCTTTGTTGTACACTAGTAATTAACATGCTTACATTGTTTTCTTCTGTTTCCTTTTACGTTTGAGTGAAGGTAATGTGAGGGATGTTTCTTCCATGTGTGGAAGCAGCAGGAGAGATAACATGTTCCCCAATCACACCTGACTCCCACTGAGTTTTTCTAAAAGTAATTTCCACAATTGCATTACACATTTCTATATTTTTATCCTTCTGTGATGCTAGTGCTAATGTCTCCTTTCCTTATATCTGCCTGTGCCCCTAGCAGAGGCCCCGTCCCCCCACGGCCTCCTCTATGAGGCCTGGGGGCACCTGTGGTGCCCCACAAACATCCATGCATCATGTGGCAGGCCCCTTGGGGTGCCTGCCACACTTTGAATGGATGTTTTAAAAGTGTATTTTTTTCAATTGCGGCTTATGCTGCAGTCCATAACACAAGCTGCAATAAAAAATATATACTTTCTGACAGCTGTGAAGGCGATCGCATCATAATAATAGAGGTGGGACTACCAACTCCTTGTCAGGCGGTTCCGTTTCCTCTACGATGTTGGTCAGACGCTCACCCAACTGACATCATAATAGACCCCATTGTTGCTAAACCTTTTACCAACATTATTTAAGATTTTTATTCCAGGGATATTTCCCGCAACATGTTATTGGTTACCCTGATCATTAGTTACAAACAGCACAAAACATTTTTCAGGTACGTCATGGTACAAATCAACACCCTTGGAACCAAGTTCAGCCTAAAGGACAGGGCTACCTCCTTTGTGACAGCATGAAGCGCTATATCGGTGCAACTACAATAAAATACAACCAGATGACTCTGCTAGCACTTCAGTCATTGTACTTACAAGCAGAGGAGCAGAAAAAGGTTGGGGTGCTTAATAAGTACTTTGTTTACAAGAATAAATTACCCAGTGACCAGTGGTGCCCTCTAGAAAAGTATGATTTGTGAAGATTTGCATATAAATATGGTTCAATCAATCTTGCTTTTCCAGCACAAGTTCGCCCCTGTCAAACTTTTAAATCTGCTTAAGAATTCAGTCTCTGTCAGCGGCGCGACCACTAGAAACGGAGAAATCACCTCTTCTTTCTCGCAGAGTTAAATTTGCTCATTCGAGAGGCGAGCTGATAAATGGCAGTCGCTGGTTTTGGAATGGGCTTCTTACCAGCTTTGAATTCTTAAGCAAATTTTACTCAGGAGGCAGAGAGAGGATTATGTACCCTCCCACTGTACAAAGCTATTATGTGCGCTCTCTTCTGTTGGATGAAGAAACGCCAGCACTTACATAGCTTGTCAACATGCTGACAGCTGCCTAAAGTGCCCCGTTTCCTTCTCCGCAGAGGGCCAGAGAAACGAAGGGCGCAGAGGGGAGAAGGGCTCAACAAAGGGCAGGTGTCAGCAAGGGTGCCGAATTGCAGGGGAAAAAGGGGGCGAGCAGGGGCAATAATGGTGAGTGGCGGTAGGGTGACCAGATTTTCAGAATGAAAAACCGGGACGGCCGTAGACATAGAAATGGGACTACGTTTTGGGCGAACTGGATCACAGTCACAAAAGGACACACATATATATATATATATCTATATATATATATATATATATATATGTATATATATGTATATATATATATATATAGATATATATATATATACACAAACACACACATAATAACAAAGACCTTCCCCCCCCCCATGTGTGATGAGACCCAGGAGAAGGCTGCTAATGAGTCTGGCTTGGGGAGATGGGACATGATTCACCCCTCATTAAATCCTGCTGTGATGCCTGAGAAAGGCGAGGCAACATGGCAGGTGACTTTTCAAACAGCTCAGCTTATATTCTTGTGCTAAGAGAGGGTCGGAGGTAACGTGAGCCTCTACCACACTGTGATAATATATGCACTCACCTGACCCTCTCAAAAACCGGGACATTTCTTTGCTGCAGAAACAAGTGTTGGGGCTCAGGGACAGTCCATGAAAAACTGGGACTATCCTGACAAATCCAGGATGTCTGGTCACTCTAAGTGGAAGGGGCATGGGGAATGTAGTGTACATTGGAGCAAATGGTGCATTGGGGCAAATGGGATGTTAGGATGAAATGTGGGAATGCGTAGTACGATGTGTGCATAGGATAAGTTTGAACTTCCATTGAACATGGAGATATGGTACAGTTCATGATCCCTTCCCCCTCACCCCAGGTCTGCAACAAACATGGAACCAGCACCCCCACTGGATCAGTAATGCAAGCTTTCCTAGTTTCAACATAATAGGTACTAGATGGGCAACAGCAATACATGTTTCTCTCTTACACTTATTAGAGGTCCCACAGGAGCACCAGCAGTGCTGGATTGTGCTCACAGAGAACAGTCATAACAGAGTGATAAGTAATGCGTGGTTTCTTTACACAGAAAACATATAGCCTATGCACTGCCTATGTAAGATTCCTTAGTGAACATAGATCAATACATAACAAAGGCAACACAATGCAATGGCGAGGAACCTTTCTTGACTGGTGAAGCTCATGCCACATCCATTCTCCTCATAGTAGAACATGATTGGTGGCTTGGGCTTGAAGTGGAGACTGCAGGAGCAAAAAGGGGGTTGGCTGTGCAGGAGCCTAGAATGTTGGAGCTCTGTGGAAGCCTTACATAGTATAAAACCAAATCGATGGTAGAAACACATTGGACGGGTCCACACCGGAACTGCAAAACGACTGATAAGCGTTCTACATAACTCGCGGCATGTATTAGAAACGGCTCAATGTCGTCAGTCCAAGGGTCTACTAATGATCAAGAATATTGGCTTGAACCCTGCAAGAAGAAAGGATGCTCTGCAGACGTGCAATAGGACACACATGAGAGCCACAGAGATTGGGAAAGTGGTGGGGAGTTGGTGGGGTCCACATGAAGTGATGCACTTACAATACAGTACAGGCAGGGTGAATGTTGGTACCTAATTGCACCACAGGAAGTGGTGTGAGAAGGGTTTTAATTATTCTGAACCTTGCGAATAAGGCACAAATCCACTTTATACTCTTCACAAGGCCCTTCTGGATACCTCAGACCCAGCAGCAATTCACTGAGATGGACAACGCAGGTAGTCTGCATCTCTTTAATAACATTACACGAGTTGACCACTGGTGATGGCCAGGATGGGCAGGTGCAAAACTCCCCACCAGGGGACGTTCCCCTTTCTAGAGACCTGCAGCCAAAAAACAATTGCCATGAGCCTCCCCAATCAATTCATGACAAGAATTCCTTGACCAATCCTAAGTCACCACGCTTTCCCATCACCAATACCATATGCTTAAACTAATTGATTGACTGTGAGAACCTGGGTGCCACAGTCTATGATTACGATTGCCTTACATATGAGATTAAAGTCACTGGCTAAAGTAATTTTCTTCATTCTAACACATGACTTATATTGCAACCACTGTACAAGTCTGTTATAAATCCATTTCTGTAACAACTTGCTTAATGTAATAATATTTAGGGAAACAATACTATGGGGCCGATTCCGATTCGGGCCGGAAATCTCTCCGACCGAGCCGGACCCGGAGAGATTTCCGACCGAATCGGACCCGTGCAGCCCGACCGAACGAGTACGATGCGCACGTATGCCATCGGACTCGAGTCGGTCGGACTCCCATTGAAGTCAATGGGAGCCTGTCGTACAACGCGTACGCGGGCTCCCATTGACTCAATGGGTGCGAGGCGGACAAGGGCGCCCCTACAGCGTGTACGCGGCGGGCGACTGGCGCCGTACACGCACAGGTAGGGGACCCATGGGTCCCCCTTGTGTGCGACTCGCGTGGCTACGCGTACAGGGGGGTCCGACACGGACCCCCAAAGTACGGCTCCGACTGCTCTTTGGAGCCGGAGTGCGCGGCTCGGTCGGACTGCACGCGGCGCGCATCGTACTTACCTGGCCGGGGAACGTCTCCATTGCGCGGTGCGAGTCGAGTCCGAGCGAGTCGGTTGGTGCGGTTAGACCCGGGAACGAGTCGGTCGGAGCGGTCGGGACGCCCGGACGAGTCGGTCGGCGATTTCGCATCGTACTCGCTCGCCCGGACGCGCGTACGAATCGGTCGGGCAATAGGGCTCCGAATCGGATCCGGTTAAGCCGAATCTGATTCGGAGCCCTACCGGCCGAGATCGGAATCGGCCCCTATATGTATTATTATAACAATCACTGCTGTTACACAAAGAGTGAAAACCTAGCATTTCTGACACTTCTCCTTCAGGTATGTTGCACTCTCATTTTATGGAAATGAATGCTGATGCAGTATTTAGGAGAATATAAAATTTTAAATGGCTATTTAATTCAGAGAAATTAAAAATTAAAAGAAGGCAACATTAATTTGCAGTCAAGATCAGGGCACCATATTTGCATTCCTAAGCACAGTGTCACAATGGTCTCTCTGATACAGGGAAAAATTATAAAGCATCCATTAGCCACATGCATCTGGTCTCACTTTATGTCAGTCTAGTGGTGCTAACACACTACAATGCCACTAAGGTGGAGACATACTAAGGGAAGCTCTAAACTGAAAAAACTAGATAAGATGTGCTAGCCGATCTAGCTTCTGCTCTAACCAAGTCTTTTTGCAGATTGTTATTTTAGTGCAATACCAATCTAAACACTTGCTAACCACTATTGGTTTGTGGTTTTAAAACATAATGAATAGCATTAATTGGCATCCCAGTTTGCAGTTTCAACTGAGAGGCCAGAGATCGGATGGAATCCTTGATCTATCCTTTTTGTAGACATAAGAGGAGCGGTTAATCCATAGCCCTTCTTTTCCTCCGAATTGGCTTGCAAGGTAGCATGGGAAGATTGAAATTGCAGTATAGCATAATAGCCGAATTACATGGAGAACTATACAGGCTCGCACTGGGATTTGCTCTGACTGACGAGTACATGTGTTAATATCATTGTACTGTTGAATTGATCAGTCAGTGCACATGCCCTTCTGCAGCAATCTATCTGGGCAAATAAATGTTGTCACACAATTCTAAAATCTGTAGTCACTGGTGTGATGCATGTAATTCGTCCTGAAGTCAGTGCATAATAAGTATTGGCAAAGCCAATAGGCCTTGCGCTGGCCACAAGCCTTTTCGAATTTTCAACGCTAGTTCTGTTTTGTACTATTTTTTGCAAAACTTTGCTGTTTAGGAAGCTGCTGGGACCTGATCAATTAAAATAAAAGTGTTCAGCATATGTATCAGGAATACTGAACCAGATTCCCCAAATTTAGCAAAATAAAATTGGCGGTAGCTTCCCATCTCATGTACTATAATTGAAATATCCAATAATCTGGATTACGTCACTACAGATGAGTACTGATTGGTGAACTGTGTTTTAGGAGCTAAGCAAAAGAGAGGGAGATAGAAAGGGAAAAAGAGAGAGAGAGAGCGAGAGAGAGTTAATCCTCCAGAATTTGGCAACAATTTGCAGTTGTCAGGATCCACCCAGGGCACCTGCCTCCTAAAAGTAGCAACAATCTCCAGGTGAAATTCCGGGGGCATTGAGGGTGTGGGGAGATTCAGGAATTGCTTGTAGAATTTAATGTAATAGTCTCCATTTCTCAGTAAAACCTCAGGGATCCAGTTGTAATCCCAAGTAATTCTGCACACCCGGATTACTGGTACCACTCATGTTGATAACCTTGAAAAGGGAGGGGATCAGAGTTACTAAGCAAATTACTTGGGAAAGTGCGGCAAGGACCCGTAAAATAGAGGACTGCTTATGCCTCACATTCTTTTTGGCTTTACTTGGTTTCTCCTCTGCAGCATCATGGACAGAAAGCATTCATCGCGCTCTGAAAAGAGTTGGTGTCTGCAAGCAAAGAAGCGCTCTCCAGAACAAAATCCACTGGGCTGCAGTCAAAAGCCAATCAATTGCCTGTCTGCTGCCTCTTAGAAGAAACTCCCCCTCTCTGCCAGCCTCCAGGCCCTTAGGATGCCGTAACTCATAGGCTATTATTATCCTTCTTATATCCTTCTTTTTGCTCTGAAATTTATGCCTGTGTTGAAAGTTTATTATGCTTCTCTTCTGTAATCTTCACCAACCCGTGGGGGGCTGAACCAGTGCAAGACATCATAAAATAGAGGACACTTCAAAAAAAAATCTTTTATGGTGCTGCCCTTCCAAAAATGTAGACAATATTACTTATTTCTCCTGATTCAACTCAAACTCCTTTATGGCAATTTGGAGTAGGGCAGTGCAGCAAGGCACCTTGCTGCACTGCCCTATGACAAAGTAAAAGGGCTGGCATGCACCCTATTTAAGCAATACAGCACATTCCTGTCCTTTCTGCCTGCACTGGAGCCGTTTTGGCAGCCTAGCGCCATTGTCCAAGGGTGCCGCTGTTGCAGGCAGGATTGTTTTTGTGCTGGATTAGGCATTTTCCTGCACAAAAACAATCCTATGAGAAAGTTTCCGCTCTCTATGTGAGCACACATGGAAAGAGGAAAAAACGAGGAGAAATTAACATATTTCTCCTCGTTACTCCTCACCTTCATAGGGGTACGGATTTGACACTTCCCCTGGTTATATCACTTTGTAAATCTGGAGCAGTGTTAAATTCCATGGGTGTTGCATGGAAAACTCACTGCGTGGCTTCTTAAATCTTTATGAGAGCCCTGCGTCACACATGTACCACATTACGTGGTGCAAAAGTGATGCAGGATTCTCTTAAATAAACCCCTCTGTTATTTGTCGAGTCGAAACTAACCAGAAATACACCCTTTGGAAATTGGAAAAGGAAGTGGGTTATAAAGATCTCTGCTGCAGAATTTAGCAGAGGTGCCATAAATGTGATAGAAAGTAAATTAAGAATCCTGAGATCAAGTGTTCCCTGACATACATAGCACTGAGATTAGCCACTCAGAAACTCCTGCAAAACAATATATTAGAACCTTGCAATGGTCAGCATTGCATTGATATGGACGTGGCGTGATAGAATGTCGTAAGGAGCTGGCTATTTAGCTCAGTGAGTATAACACCTGCTGTAGAGATCTGTGTGTAACCACTCAGAGACAATTCAAGTTGTGCTGTGCAGATTATGAATAGTTAACTTTGATGAAGGTCGAATTAATTAATCAGTGGATTTGTTTTGTATAATGCACACAAAGTTCACAAGACCTACCGTTAATATTACCCTCTTACTGTACAATTTTTTTATGGGTGTGCTAACACTACTAGACCTCTACGTTTTGTCTGACCAACAAAGACCCTTGTAATTTGTCAGGCTGTTTCTGGAGAATGCAAGCAACGATGTTGATATCCCTCACTATATTGGACTACTTCACCATTCTTGCATGGGCTTTTAGTATTAACTTGTCAAAAAACTACAAAAAGAGCAAAATGGTGTGGCCCACACTGTGATGAATATGAAATTGGAAGACCTTCCCAGGCTAGTTCTCCTGTTCTGTTCACTCGATGCCATTGGCCGAACGCATTAAGTTTAAAACTTTGTGCATAGTTAATAAAACTCTGGAAAGTTAAGGGGAAACAGTGTTGATAGTGACATACAAGGCCTTTTTTGTTGCAAACCCTGCATTTTGAACAATCACAAAGTTTGTTGCTGCAAACTGGCTGTTCATGACGTACAAAAGCTCTTTTACAAGTGGGAAAACTCTATCCTCTCCATTTTGTTTCTGCCAAGCACCCTTAAAATAGAGCCCGACAAGAGCCATTCCCTCCCTGTCGGCCCATATAAATAACCAATGATCAGTCAAGAGGATGAAACGGGGCACATATAATGCGGGGAGGCTATTCACAAACTATATTTTGTAGTAGGTTTAGTAATACTGCAATAGTACTACTCACATATGGCAAAACGCTATTCACTAAACTATGTTAGGTTAGTGAATAGCGGTTTTTATGTGTGAAGATCTGTGCTTTGACTGAGGAGCTCCTCGCACATGCAGACCTGCATTTTACTAGTAAATGTGGGAAGGATAAGGGAAGGGGCATAAAAATGGGCAACACAATTCAAAATGGGAGGGTTTGAGGGAGGAGTGAGGAGGGGTTTGTGGTTTAAGGAGGGGCATGCACCGACCCAAAAGAGTAAACCCATTGCTCGTCATAAACTGAACATCTACTGTTACTACAGCCAACAGCACACAAAACAGTCATAAATGCACTCCAGTTCAGACCTGGAGTAAGTCCAGCGTCTCACATGACCAACCACTGGTATTGTAACACTCTCCCTTTGAAAATAATGGTGCTAGTTACTAATAGAACCCAACAGGAAACAATGTTAAAACAAATTAATCTATTTCGACTTTTTAGAAATATATATACATTTAATTTAATGTTCAGAAATTATATATAAATAATAAATAAATATAATTTTATTTTGTCAAAGATCTTTTTATTAGTTTCAGAGATATAACAGTACACAGGAAAGGTAAACAACATACCGGGGAAGGAGACCCCAATGCGACATGTACACCGACCGTTACAGAGTGCTATAGTATCGTATACAGTTTGTGAACTAGGAATCGGCAACATTTTTTAATATCCTCAACGGGTAACTCCCAGGTTTCTCCCAGGACCCCCAAATACAATCAGCATCTTGAACCCGAGGGAGATCCACATAGCTTTTGCGATCTGTCTTCACCCCCCCCCCCCTTTATAACAAAAGAACACAAAAAATTCAAACTAAGGTGTCACGGTCAAAGTAAATTCAAGAAAAGTTGCTGTTGAAGGCTGGGCCCCAAGGGGAGGGGAACCCCTCCATCCGTGAAGCCTTATCCACGTGTCGGGGGAGTCATTAGGAGTTCTAGATATGAAAAAGATGGAGAGCTCACAGCCTCGGACCACAAGAAAACAGGGGCAACCCCTCCGAGAGGTACTCGACCAGAGGGGCCCACACATAGTCAAACCCCTTACGGGAGTCCTCCACAATGTCTGCCATTCTCTCCATCGCCAATGCCCGCCATAGCCTGGCGTGCCACTGAGTGAGGGAGGGGGCCACTCTTTTCTTCCATGCGGCCGCAACGGATCACTGACAGAATATCGAGGTGCAAAATATCGACCTGGCAAAATATCGAGGAAAAAATATAGAATGCCAGAATATCGAATTCCTATCTACAAACAGGTAAGTACAAAAATATCGAATCCAAAATATCGTTGTAAAAAATATAGGGGCATATTAGCAAGACCCACGTTAAAATTATCGCCGTTTTAGCGGCAGGAAACTGCCGCTAAAACGGCGATAATGGGCTTGCTAATATGCATTATAGAATTCCAATAGAAGCCCAGGTTAGATGTGCAGGACATCTAACCTGGGCTTCTATTGAATTCCATAACGCTATATTAGCAAGCTCATTATCGCCGTTTAAGCGGCAGTTTCCTGCCGCTAAAACGGCGATAATTTAACGTGGGTCTTGCTAATATGCCCATAGTTAGTCAAAATATCGAATTTTTTAAATGTCTTAAAAGTAATGTAAAATTAATAAAATAATACATATAATTAACTAAAACATACTTAAAAATACTTAACCTTAATATTAATAAATATTTAATGTAAGTTAAAAAAAATAAACATGCATTTTTATTTTTTAATACATATATATATTAACGTAATATTAATAACAAATATTCAATATTTTTAGCGTAGGATAGCGGGAGGGTAAAATTTACTATTCCCACTCCAGTGAGTGCAACAGTAGGGAAAGCGTTGGATAGCGGGAGGGTAAAAATTACTATTCCCACTCCAGTGAGTGCAACAGTAGGGAAAGCGTTGGATAGCGTAGGGGTAAAAATTACTATTCCCACTCCAGACAGTGCAACAGTAGGGAAAGTGTTGGATAGCGTAGGGGTAAAAATGACTATTCCCACTCCAGTGTGTGCAACAGTAGGGAAAGCGTTGGATAGCGGGAGGGTAAAAATGACTATTCCCACTCCAGAGAGTGCAACAGTAGGGAAAGCGTTGGATAGCGTAGGGGTAAAAATTACTATTCCCACTCCAGTGAGTGCAACAGTAGGGAAAGCGTTGGATAGCGGGATGGTAAAAATTACTATTCCCACTCCAGAGAGTGCAACAGTAGGGAAAGCGTTGGATAGCGTAGGGGTAAAATTACTATTCCCACTCCAGAGAGTGCAACAGTAGGGAAAGCGTTGGATAGCGTAGGGATAAAAATTACTATTCCCACTCCAGACAGTGCAACAGTAGGAAAGCGTTGGATAGCATAGGGGTAAAAATTACTATTCCCACTCCAGAGAGTGCAAGAGTAGGGAAAGCGTTGGATAGCGGGAGGGTAAAAATTACTATTCCCACTCCAGAGTGTGCAACAGTAGGGAAAGCGTTGGATAGCGTAGGGGTAAAAATTACTATTCCCACTCCAGAGAGTGCAACAGTAGGGAAAGCGTTGGATAGCGGGAGGGTAAACATTACTAGGGAAAGTAATGATTTAATATTTACATAAAAAAAAAAATTATCAATACCAATAAAAAATTAATTAAAATTCATTACAACATATTTAATAATTAATTAATTATAAATACCAATAAATATTATTTATTAAAAATTAATTACCTATTAATAATTAATTAACAACCAATTAATTTTCAATACCAAAAATTAATAAGTAATACAAAATGTTTACCAATTAATAATTAATTAACAGTAAATTAATTATCAATACACAAAAATATTTTCAATAATTATTTAATTACAATTAAATTACTTCCCACCCTATTCCCCTATAAACCCACAACCCGCTCCGAATAATAAATTAATACAATTAATATAATTATCAATTAATCAATTAATAAAAATTAATTACCAATTAATACAAATTAATTACCAATCAATAAAAATTAATTACCAAATAAAAATTAATTAACAATAAATTAATAATCAATACCAATAAATAAAAATAAATAATTACTGAATTACAATTAAATTACTTCCCACCCTATTCCCCTATAAACCCACAACCCGCTCTGAATAATAAATTAATACAATTAATATAATTATCAATTAAAAAATTTATAAAAATTAATTACCAATTAATAAAAATTAATTACCAATTGATAATTAATTAACAATGAATTATTTATCAATACCAATAAATAAAATTAAATAATTACTTAATTACAATTAAATTACTTCCCACCCTATTCCCCTATAAACCCACAACCCGCTACAGAACTAAAACGCAAAATTAAATTAAAAATAATTAATAATTCCTAAAAATTAATATTTAATTTACTATAATTAAATTACTTCCCACCCTATTCCCCCATAATCCCACAACCCGCTACGGAATTAAATTACGCAAAAATTAAATAACATAAAATGTATTACTTTAAAAAAATTAAAACATACATTACAAAAATAATACATACTTTTAACACATATACTAACACTTAAAACACTATAAAAAAAATCGATATTTTTAACAACTATATTATGACTGTCGATATTATGGCAATCAATATTTCTTACCTGAATTTCGATATTCTGCACCACTATATTTTGGCAATTCGATATTCTGTCCATTCTATATAAAAAACTCAATATTTTGGCAATTCGATATTAAAAATTCGATATTATGTCTGTTCACCGGCCGCAACTGCCATCTTAGCCACCCCGAGACAGAGCCACATTACAGACCAGTCCCCATGCATCTGGCGCTTCAAGGTGGAGTCCCGGATCCCCAAGAGTGTGTGTTCTAGTGTGTCCGGCATTGGGTAGCCCAAGATCAGTTTGATTTGTGCAAGTACCTCCTTCCAGAAGGGCTTGTTGAAGGGACAGTCCCACCAGATGTGCCTAAAGTCACCCAGCAGCCCGCAGCCTCTCCAGCACCTATCCGAGGAGTGAGGGAAGATGGTGTGAAGCCTCTGGGGTGTAGGTACCAGTCGTACATAATTTTGTAGTGTGCCTCCCTTAAAAACATAGAGCGATTGAACTTGGGTATGTCCCTATATAGGGAGGCCCATTGTTTCTCCTGTAGCGGGGTGTCTAGGAGAGCATTCCAGGACCTTTAGTGTCTAGGGACGTGATGGGAAACTAGCGCACGTATGAGTGAGTATAGGAAGGAGGTGGTCCCCCTTGAGGAGGCCCCGGACTGGGCAAATTTCTCAATGGGGAGTAAATCCCTGGTGGCAGCCTGCTTTATCTGCGGTTGAAGGACCCAATGCTTAAGCTGCACATAGTGGAATTCCTCCGCTGGCTGAAGATGGAAGGCTTGGGCGCACTCCGTGAAGGTTAACAACCTCCCCCCCTCAAACAGGTGCGAAAGCATGAGACAGCCCCCCTCCCGCCAAGCTTCAAAGGGGCCCTCCTGTAGTGCCGGAGGAAACTCGGGGTTGAAATGTATGGGCGTGTATGGGGAAGGGAAGGTAGTGAGGGGAGTGGATCTGTTCAGTACATCCAAAACCCCCAGGGTGGTCGCCGTAGGGGTGCTGATATATGCATTGAGTGGTCGATGTTGTTTGTGCTTCCACAGGAGATCCCAGATCGTTCTCCCTGTTATTTGGCGATCCATGTGGAGCCAGAGCTTTTCCGACTCTCGAAGGGACCACTCCGTAATCACCCTCAAATGAGCTGCCCTATAGTATCCCAAGAAGTCCGGTAGGGCCAGCCCTCCCTCTTCCCTTGACCGCGCTAACACACGGTTAGAGATCCGTGCTCTCTGCCCCTGCCAAATGAACTTAGTGATCATCGTTTTCAATTCGGAGAAAAGCGCCCAATCCACGGCGATTGGAAGGCCCTGGAAAAGATATAGTAAGCACGGGAGAATGTTCATTTTTATAGCGTTCACCCGCCCTATCCAGGAGAGGTAGGCCGTCCGCCATCTAGCAAAATCAGCTTTAAGCTGACGTAAGAGAGGAGGGTAGTTAGCTCCATAAAGGTGCTCCAGTTTGGGGGTGAGTTTGATGCCCAAGTAAGTAATGTCTTTGTGCGCACTCCAGAAGGGGGTCGCACCTTCAATAGCCCGCATGGATTCCGTAGGCACCGTAAGGTTAATGAGGAAGGATTTCGAGAGGTTCACATTGAAACCCGAGGCCTGTTCATAGGAGGCGAGTTCAGCCTGGATTGCTGGGAGAGAGGATTGCAGCCTCGTAACTGGGAGAAGCACGTCATCCGCAAATAGGGATATCTTGTGTTCATCCGTGCCAAATGGGACCCCGAATATGTCCGGGTTGGATCGGATGCGCTCCGCGAATGGTTCTATGCTGAGCGCAAATAGGAGGGGGAATAAAGGGCACCCCTGACGGATGCCCCTCAAGAGGTGAAAGGGTTCTGAGGAGACCCCATTTACCACGACCTTTAAGCGTGGAGCGCAGTAATTCGCCCGGACCATGCCAATGAAGGTCTCGGCAAAGCCAAACCGACGTAGGGTACGCGTCAAAAAGGCCCAGTCAACCCGGTCAAAGGCCTTCTCCGCTTCGAGCGAGAGAAGGACCGCAGGGATGGCTTTCCTCTGTGCTTTCTCAATGAGGAGAACTACTCTTCGTAGGTTATCATGGGTCTGCCTCCCCTTGATAAAGCCCGCTTGGTCGGGCTACACGAGAAACGTCATGATGTTTTCCAGGCGGGTAGCCAAGATTTTGGAGTAAAGCTTAGCGTACAGATTTGGGAGCGCTATAGGTCGGTAAGAAGCGCAGTTGGTTGGGTCTTTCCCTTGCTTGGGAATGACGGAGATCAGCGCCTTGACCATCAAAGGGGTCACCTTGTGCGTGGAAGCGATATCATTAAAAAGCGTCACCAGGCAGGGGACAAGTTCCGTAGCAAATGTACGATAGAAGTAGGCATTAAGGCCATCAGGACCGGGCGCTTTTTGGAGTTTAAGTGAATCGATCGCCTTTTGGACCTCCTCGGCTGTAATGGGGCTACTCAATTTCTCATTGGTGGAGGCTGGAACATGGGGCAGGGAAAGGTCCTCCAAGTATTGATCCTGGACTTGCGTGTCTAGGTGGTCTGCAGTGTACAGGGACTGATAAAATTCCCCAAAAGCCCTGGCCTTCCCCATTTCACTCTGGTGGGAGACCCCCCTCCCATCGACTATGCACTTGATGTAGTCCTTCTCCTGCCGCACCCGTAGCTGACGAGCCAACAGCAAACCCACCTTGTTCCCTCCCTCATAGTTGCGGGCTTGTAGTTGTAAGAGGGTCTTTTCAGCCCCGTTAGTGTAGATAGCTTGAAGCTTCCCTTTAACCTGTGTAACCTTACGGAGTGTTTGTACCGAAGGAGTGGACTTGTGATCATGCTCGGCAGAGCGAAGCTCACCCTCGAGAAGAAGGCGTTCTCCCTTGCGTTGCGCCTTGAGCGTGGCCTCTAGCTCAATACACTTCCCTCTAATAACTGCCTTGAAGGCGTCCCAATTATTGGCTAGGGAGGTTTGCTCCGGGTCGTTGAGGTCAAAGAATTCTGTAATTTCTTTTCTTAAGTCATCCCTAAGGAGTCTGTCTCTACAGAGGAAGTTGGGAAAATGCCACCTGGCGAGTTTGGAGCGCGGGGCAGGCCAGTTAAGAACCAGCTCTAGAGGTGCGTGATCTGAGAGACAAATCGGGTGAAATTGAGATCCTGTCACTGTATAGAGAAGGGACTGCCTTATAAATGCATGTTCAATCCTGGAGTATGTCCTATGTGAATGTGAGAAAAAGGAATAATCCCGGGTCGCGGGATGGGACATCCTCCAGGCATCTACTAGTCCCAACCCCATCAAAGCTTCTTTTAGTGTTTTGCTGAATATCCCCCCGGAGCCCTCTGGGAGTGTGAGGTGTCCAACGCCAAGTCCCATATCAAGTTGATGTCTCCGGCCAGTAGAATGTCTCCCGGTGCAAACCCCTCTAGTGTGGCTAAAAAAGAGAGCAGAAAGTCGTGTTGCCCTGTGTTGGGTGCGTAAAGCGTGGCTATGGTGCAGGCTCACCCCCGCAGCTCTCCCCTAACCATCACGAATCTCCCCTCTTTATCCGTTTTAGTGTCATGGTGATGAAATGATACCGAGGTGTGAAAAAGGAGCGCCACCCCGTTGTGTTTCGTGTGTGCAGAGGAACGGAAGATCTATGGATAAGCCCTATGCTTCAAGCGCTGTTCCTCCTTGCGTGGGAGATGTGTCTCCTGCAGGGCAGCTATTTTAATCTGGTGATCGTGTAGGAATTTCCAAACTCGGTTCCATTTGTTAGGGGAATTAAGGCCTTTCACATTCCATGTTAAGCAGTTAACACCCATCAGCTAATGTACGACCCCTCCGCTTGTTACACCCACTGAGCTCTGAGGAGCGCTATCCTCCCACTCCCACCTCCCCCCTCCCATCATAGCACAGCAATCTAAAATGAAAACATAAAGAACCGTGACACCCAAACAATACGAACAGTAACAAAAACATACCATAACTGTAAGCTCGTGGGTTCTCTATCACTACGGAGAACCATAAATCAAGCATTATCTGGGGCGGTCCAAATTCCGCCTCCAAAGCCCATTGTCCTGTTACATAGACACCTGTATGTTAAGAGCTAGGAAAGACCCTGAGTGCCGATGACGGCTGGAGCATCCTCGCCCCACTCCCCCTCCAATCTCAGCTGTAATCAACAAAGTGAGTGATGTCCGAAGGACAGGAATCTGAGGCCCCTTCAGGACCCATCAGCAGCGAACCCGATCAAGGCCCCTGTATGCAGTACGTCATGTGTATAGCGGGGAGCAGGTACTTCTTCAGCCCATAGTGTTCTTTCCAGCCCTCCGTTGCTGTAGCCAAGGGCCCCCCCCTTGCTTCCTTGGACCCGTTGGCTCTTCCATCGCTCTCGAGACTGGCGCTTGGGATGGAGCTGGCAACTCGATACCCAGAATGGATGCTGCCTCCTCCAACTCCGTGCAGTGATAGTTCTTATTGTCTAGGGAGAAGGCTAATCCAAATGGGTAAGTCCATCTATATTTTGTCTTGCGATCTCGCAGTGCCATCGTGATTGGGCGAAATAGCTGTCGTCTGGCAAGAGTGGCTTGGGCTACATCCTGGTATAGGGAGCACGTCGCGCCCTGGAAGGATACCTTGTCGGTTCCTCGTGCTTTCTGGAGAACCCGCTCCTTGATTTTGAAGGAGCTGAATTTTGCTAGGACGTCCCTGGGCTTCTTGGCTTCACCTGCAGCGCGGGGCCCCACTCTGTGGACCCGCTCAAAATGCACTTCCGGCTCAGAGTCTCCCAGCACCGTCGAAAAGAGACCCACCATGAAGGCTTCCAGGTCGGGACCTTCGCAACCTTCTTCCTGGCCCCTCATCCGAATGTTGTCCCGTCGGGAGCGGTTCTCAAGGTCCTCGCATCGAAGCACCGTGGCTTTCAGCTGGTAGCTCAAATCATGAGAGTGGGCCTCCAAGGGACATACGCGATCCTCCAGTTCCTGATATTTTGCTTCCAGGTCTAGAGCCCGGGGCCCTATCGAATCAACATCCGCCTGCAGCGACACCAGTCGCCCCCCCATTTCCGCCTTGAATGCATCGAAAGAGGCTCCCATGTCAGCCTTGATGTCGTCTCTAAGTTCTTGTTTGAATTCACGCAGTGAGGCCATCAGATCCTCCCGTGTGAGTGCCATCGCTCCTTCCGGGTGCGCCACCCCTTCACTGCCCGAGCCTTTAGGAGTGTGGGTTAAGAAGCTGTAGACCTTTGTGGGTTGCGCCTTTTTGGGTGGCATAGGGACCAACACCCTCTGCTTGGTTGGGGCCGCTCCACAGTAGAAAGGAGAATAGTCCCCACTCCGGGGGGGGGCTTGGGGTTCCATCCCATCACCTCGTCCCTGCGCCCCTGCGTAAGCTGGGAGTACCTCCTGAGCGGGAAGCTGTGCGAGTAGCGCCGACGGCGCAGGCCACCGCTGAGTCAAGTTATCTCCCTGGTGGGGGTGTAGGTAGTTGCTCAGGCTCTTCGACTGTGGTCTCGCTGCCTGGGGTTCACCAGCTGCCGCCCGGATTGCTCTGTGCCAGGAACCCGTCTCCCGGGGCCCGGGGACCACCTTTGTTCAGTATGGCCTCAACTTGCAGCAGCCCCTTTCTATCCGCTCCTGCTCTTGGCTCCGCTGACCAGGAGTGCCTGTGGGGATGTCGTCATCCGTGCCTCGCTGCCCCCAAGGGCCTCAGGGGGTCCTCCCACTCCGCTGATCACACGCCTCCCGAATTGGAGTCACAGAGCACCCTGCCCCTGGAGCCTTGCCTAGGCAGCACTTGCTTCTTGGCTGGTGGTGGGCCCATGAATTCCCTGTTTACGTGGATAGGGCGCCCAAGGCAGAGGCAGAGGCAGCATGCTGAATATAGGGCTGCGGGCTGGGGCTCCCCCATGAGGCTGTGAGATGGCGCCTGACCGCCGCCATCTTAAGGTCAGGTGCCGGTCTGCTAACGGGTGCTCCCAGCGACCCTGATCATACTCGGGGAGCCCCCCACCTCTCTCCAAATCAGGTGCGCCACTTACTGTCAGGCGCTGGGGGCCACCGTGCCCCCGAAGGTCTCCTCTCTCCGGTGGGGGTCCCGACACAGAGCGCCACCCTCCAAGAGCGGGCGTCACAGCAGGTCTCGTACCACGAAAGGAGCTGCCAGGGCGGCCAGGGGGGTCAGGAACATAGTGTTCCGATGTCTGCTGCCTCTGTGGGTGTCGCGGGGCTCCTCTTATGGCTCAGGGCCATCGCACTTGGAGCGGGAAGCGTGTTATAAATAGTCCCATATGAATGGTGCTTTATTTGATTCAAAATATAATCATAAAAGCAAGACATACATACAATACGTATACAAAACTGAGAGATTAAAATGACCAAAATGTAATAGGGCTACGTGTTTTAAAACCAGATAGCAGCAGAATATCATTAAAAATACTTGGAGCGGGAAGCAGAATCGGAGTCAGCCGCCATTTTAGGAAGCGCCGCGGGCTCCAGTCTCCGGGATGCGCCCTCTTCAAAACTCAGCCCCCGGGACTTCCAGGTCGCCTCTGGGGACTCCCCTCGCCGTCTGACTCCCTCAACCTGCAGGTGAGGCGGTTTTGGGAGCTGAAGGTGCCGTAGACTGGATAGTTAGTGCAGGGCCTGGAGAGGAGCCGATCGGAGTCACGTCCGATCGGCCATGATGGTTGGCCACGCCCCCCTATAATTTTATTTTCAAGTATTTTAATAATCTTTTAAAATGTGAAAATAATTCTTACCTTATTTTTTAAAATAATTAAATTAATTATATACATACATTTCATACATACTATAGACATATAAACATTGTACTTTATCTGGGTCTTTTCTAAAAATAATTATTTATAAATATTATTTTAATTTAAGATATTTGAATGGATTTAATGTTTATTGCAAAATTAAGTTCATAGTTCTGTAACATTTCTATATTTTGTTCTACATTTAAAATAGATATATACAATTATTTTACATTAAGCTTTGTCATAAAAATATTTGAACTACTTTTTTTTTTGGAAGTTTAATAAACTTTTTTACTTTTCCCTATACTTTAACATAGGGAGATCTCCACCTCAATGGTGGAGAACTCTAATTAAGGGCCCGATTCCAATCCGTTAGGAAAGCCCTCCGAATAACTCCTTTCCGGAGAGCTTTCCAAGCGAATCGCGCTCCGGGAGTCCGTGCGACCGATTCCGATGCAGCCGTATAGTGAAGGACTCGGTTCGCGGAAGACTCCCATTGAACTCTATGGGAGCCTGTGTACCGAACGCATACAATGGCTCCCATTGCAAAATGGGATGGGTGGGGTAAAGCGTGCACCCTGTGGTGGGCACCCCATGGTGCCCGCCACACTGTGCATGCATGGAAAGGGGGGACCCATGGGTACCCCCACGGGACCGATTCGGATGGCCCCGGGTAAAGGGGGGCCTGCTACAGCCCCCCAAAGTCCGATTTCCACAGCCGTTTTATCCCTGCAAAACCGAGTCCATACAGCTGTCAGATTCGTGCATCGTACTCGCTCGTCCGGAAGCCAGCACCATTGCGCGGCACGATTCGGCTGCGAACGACTAAGACTGCCAGGTTCGGAAACGATTCGGTCGGCACGGACGAGATCTTCGCATCGTACTTGGTCATTTGGAACTGGGGACGATTCAGTCGGAAACATAGGTTCCGAATTGGATTTGCTCGTTCTGGAACCCGTCTGGAGACCTTCCTAACGGGACCGGAATCGGGCCCTAAGTGTCAAAAGTTACTGGTAGTATATTTATACTTGTAAATTGGTCTCCATCCACTGGATTAAGAGCATTGAAACATGTAAATCTAAACTTTGGAATAAATTTACACTAGTAAATAAGGAATTGCCAAAAGTATTACATTCACTACAAATTGCAATAGTAGCTTTACACATGTAGATTTACATATTTGTATGTTAATCTTTATTAATAGGCCCCTGAGAGTGCAATGGCAGAGACTCTGAAACACTCTTAACTAGGGGTCGGCGGAACTCATGGAGTTTCACTCTGTGGAATTCTGTTGAGTTACCTAAAAACTCTGCAAGATTCTGCAGAGTTCCGCGAGCGACAGAGTTCGGTATGAAGCGCTGCTCATGCTGATTATTAGCATTGGGAGCTTGTCACACTCTGTCATATCAGCACAAACAGCACTACACGGCACGCCAGAGGGTGCTGCTTCTTTCTGCCACAAGAGTAAATTTTCTACTCGAGCAGCAGCTTTCTCAACGTGACCTACAGTGACCGCCTGCATTGTGAAATCTCACTGGGAGGCAGTATAGCACTCAGTTTTCTCACCTGCTCTTGCCAACTTAATGTCGGTGAGGCATGTGCGAGAAAAAACTCCACCACGCGGAGTTTTTCCAAAACTATGCTCTCCAAGTGGAGCGCAGAGTGGGTAAAACTACGTGAACTCCGCTGTCCCTACTCTCAACCCCAACCTGAAAGCTGAATGCAATGTCATGAAGTTCGGGAAACCCCCATGTACTGACCTCTTCAGTCACCTTCTGAACTCAATAAAGAACAGAAGTTGAAATGTAAGAATATGAGAAGTGGCTACTTACCTCAACCAATGAACTCTAAATTCACCTTCCAACCATCAAGCTGCATTTTCTTCAGGTCAACGCACTGAAGTAACAGAAAGGTCGCTGAAAAGTCTTTACAACCGTCCTTCATAAACAATTATATAAAGTTCTCGTTGTGGGGGGATCAAACATTCAAAAAAACGCTTTAGTTCAGTAACAGCCACACATTATAATTTTGCAAAAGTTTACTAAAAAGTGCGAGTTTTAAGAATGTTTTCATTTTTCTCCTTCCTTTGTTTTTGTTGTTGACTATTTATACTTTTAAATAACTCTATACTGGGAGTTCAAGCTTTTTCTTTTTCTCTGAACACTTCCATCTTTTGTTGCTATGTACCATATTTCCTGCAAAAAAACGACCCTTGTCACATGTCATTTGCTGTTTGATAAACCACTGCAGCCTTTCTTATTGTGTGATTCCATCTAAGAAGTATGATGCTATTGAAGATGAGTTTGTTACCTCAAATCTCAGTATGTATCAGGGTCAGAGCATCCCAGAAGTTAGGATAACAAATGACTATGCCATTGATTTCCCTGTGGAGTTATTAACTGTATATGTACCCCGAAATCTTGAATACGTTGCATGGGTCAAGCATTCCTGAACAATTGGCACTGATGTAGTTGAAGATTCCTCAGTGCGGAATAAACACCACTTACAGTGAAATGACTTTATGTGGTAACTCTAGTGATAATGTGCTTATCTGTTCATTTTGGTATTGTGGCACTACTGCAAATTATAGATACCACCAGTGCTGGTTTTTAGCTTTGCAAGAAAGTTGCAGGAGGAGCACATTAATGATGATAGATTCACATTGAGATACCATCAATGTATATATATGCTTACAATTTCCACGTATATTTGTATGCAAGTATGTGTATCATGATGAAATGGCTGGTCTTTTGCAAACTTTGTTTCTATATTTGACCACTTTATTATCGTTGCCTAGAAAGCGTAGGATATTAGCTTTCCGAAGGAAACCACTGTTTAGTTTATCACATATTTACCCAGGGTCCAAGGGACACCGGGTATTTTGTCTACGATTCCCAAAAGCAGTCAATAAATTGGACATGCATTTTATTCTTAAACTGTCATAGTCCAGATCAATTTCGGATATTTCTATAAACTTCCTTCAGAGTGGCTGCATCAGGCATGTCTTTACTTGCAAATGTAACTCAATAGTATTCAAAAAGATAGGCATTTTTTCTTATCACAAGACGTCTGTATTGCATGCAGGTTCACATCACACAAATCGAGGATTAAAGGGAAAACGTACAAAAATGCATTTCTTTCTGCATTACTCTCCCTAAAAAGAAATAATTTCCCTATACATTCCATCCTTCCTTCATTAGACCTGTAAGACTTACAGATACTCGTGCTCTTTTTGCCGAACTGGTCTCCAACGAGTAGCTCGGGAGCTACTGGTAGCTCGCCAGTACCCTCAAAGTAGCTCTCAGAGGTGAAGTCAATCCCAGTATCTCATTCAGAGAGTCTATGCAGAGACTCTAAGCATATTAAAAAAAAGGTAGCACTGCTCATCTGAAGATCTTTAGCCAACCAGCCTACGGCAGGGACTCATATTAACAATCGAACACACACTGTGTCAGCCTATTGAGTCTGCCACATGGCCACCTTTATCCTGTCTCGGACTAAGTCACAAGGTGATTGTCCATGTGGTAGTCCCCTGCTTTATCAATTTCACCATGTGTGTGAACAGTAGGCCATAAGAGAAGAGTGGTAGTGGTAGCCTGAGCAGTAATCAGGGCTGAACACTAAAGTGTGGGACTGCAGGAGTCTGAGTGAAAATGTGTCAGTTGGGTGCAGGAGCAGCCAAGGGCTGAGGAAAGCTATGATCCAGAGAAGAGAAAATTAAGAGCCTCATCTGCATTAATTTGTGTGCGTCCATTATAAACACTATTGCTTCCTGTAAGCTACACCTGGTATCAAGGACTACCAAATGGCATGCTAGCCCTCATCAAATGGCTTTTGTCTGTGGCACAATTGTGTCAGTTCATGGCATAATAGTGTCAATGACATAATTATGGCCATCCTTAACTATTTGGGGTATTCTTGGTCTAGTTATGGTATACTGACAGCCATCAGTGACATATTAAGAGCATGACTGCACTGTATTTAGGTGTCCCTGATATAATGGTGGCTGCCCGTTGCATAATAATGGCCATGACTAATAATATGGTGGCCATCCTGGTCCTTATGGTGTCCAGCCTTGGCACAATTGTATACTGGTGGGCATTATTGGCATTATACACTCATCCTCTGTGCTATGGTGATATGGATTATGGCTGTAATACCTGAGCATTCAAAGCAGTCTGTCCATGTGAGGCATTTGTACAGGTGAGTGCTCAATTACAATGAAAAGCTGATATTTGGGAACTGTGTATTTCCTAAAAATGAAAACGTATATTAAAGGCATTTTTTTCAAACAAAGGTTGTCTTCAGGAAAATTTAGTTTGTTTGCCCAAAATGGAAAGTGGTGATAGAAAAATCTGTGCATTTTCAGAAATTAATATGCTGATGAAGACAAAAGGTTGCAATTCCAAAACACATTTAAAATTGATACTTGAAAGATAAGTCAAGCTGAATTGAGGAGACTTACTGCTGTGGTATGTCCTTTGTGCCACAAGACATGAAGATTTGAATGTTACTTTATTAGTCAGGTGGGGGCATTTAATATTGATAAATGTTTCCTTAGCATTTCTTTTGGTAACCTCACCTGGAATACTTGGGTGGTCACTATGATAATCCTACTTAGGGTGGTCATAGGATCGCAGGGTGCAAGGGTGCGGGGGGTTGCTATTTTAGCCAAAGGCGGCGATCTTGCTTTTACTCATTCTACAGCGGACAAATTTGGGCATTGGGCGGTCACAGAATGTCAATATGGGAATGGGCTAACAATAACACTTTGCGCGTTCTATGGTAGTAATTGCGATGATCCACTCGTCATTGAAGAGATCTCTGCGGAACTCACGCATTGGCCATTACCTCTAATGATATGCGGGGATTTCAATATTAATCTTCCCATTGATTGGTCTATGGAAGATGGGTGGCAATATGTTGGCCGTAAACCTAAGGTATTTAAGGCTCTGAAGCATATGTGTCGTATGCACGGGCTGGTGGATGGTTGGCAGACTTTGAAGCCTAATGATCTTGGGTATACCTTTTTTTCCTACCCACATCTTACTCACGCAAGAATAGATTATATATTTTTGTCCAATTCACTTAAATCCAATTCTCAAATGGAAAAGCTACCACGGGCCCTGTCGGACCATAATCCCTTAATTTGCACCCTAGAAACGGGAGGAGGAAAAATAACACCTAAGTCCTGGACCTTTGAGAAAGCCCTGCTTCTAGATGACTAATATTGTGCTCATATGAGGCAGTGGATCCCAAACTTCTTATTAGACATTCTTGGAAGTACCTCTATTGAAGTTGTTTGGGATGCGCTCAAAGCAGGGATCCATGGGGAAACACTGCAATATTCACTACACGCCAATAAACTAGCCAGGGAATCCATGAAGGCACTTTATGAGACCTTAAGGCAAGCAGAAGAAGAACTAATAAAGGTAACAATAGGGAACCCCGGTACAGAAGCAGTAACAAACGCGCAAAGTCAGGTGGCAATTGCTAAAGCTGCAATCACGAATATCTTTACCGATAAAGCTGTTAAAAAGGCGCTATCATAAAAAGAGATGATTTATGAGATGAACGAACAAATAGGGCATCAGCTTGCGGTTCGCACAAGGCAGCAGTCGTCATTAAATCTGATTCGTGAGATTTCTGATCCGGTGGTAGGCCAACTTACTGACCCTGAACATATAAGAGATGCCTTCTGGCGGTTCTATCAGGAACTATACACGGAGGGGGTGGGGGGGTTCAGAGAAAACCACAAGCTACTTAGATAAGGTAAACTATGATCATTTTGATGAGGTTGATCAAGCCATCCTTGAAGAGATTCCTAATCCAGAAGAAATTTTAACTATAATTAAAAGTCTGCCAAAAGGGAAGGCAACTGGATTGGACTGTATTCCCTCGGAATTTTACATTACTTTCCTTGATGAAATTAAAATTATTCCAAGTGACCTTATCATTCATATTTTTAAAGGTGGCCAAACCCTATCTCTTGGTCTAGAGCTAAGATAGTCATCTTTCCCAAAAAAACAAATCTCCTGCACTATTAGGTTCTTACCGACCTATCACTCTAATTAATGTAGACTCAAAGGTTTACTCGAAAGTTCTAGCTAATAGAATTGCTCCTATTATTCAAAGTTCTCGCTAAATGCCAACACAGCTTTGTCCCAGGGAGATCCACAATTAACCACATCCAGCGTGTGCTCACGTTATTCGATAGTATGGAGCTGGCAGGAGACCCTATGGCATTGGTGCTTCTCGATGCCGAGAAGGCCTTTGATAGGGTCTCCTGGCAATTTCTGTGGGCCTCGATGTCCAGGGTTGGTATACCGGAGGGGTACATTCAAGCGGTCCAAAATTTATATGTTAATCCTAGGGCTGTAGTGATGGTGAATGGCAGCCTAACCAAGGAGTTAATAATATCTCGGGGAACGCGGCAGGGTTGCCCCTGCTCACCTTTGCTTTTTGCAATATATATTGATCCCTTTATCCGTAACTTAGACTGTAACCATGAAATTAAACCTATCTGATCACAGGAGTTTTTACCAAATCCCTGGCATATGCGGATGACATTGCCATTTTAACCGCGGATCCCAACACAGCTATGAGAGTAATTGAAAAGAAGCTAATCACTTCGGATTTGTATCCGGATATGCACTGAATCGTGGGAAAACCCAGCTAGTACTGAATAAAAACTGCAAGATGGATGATCCCCGGGTTACAGGCAGCGCTATTTACCTAGGAGTTTGTATATCATCTCAACTAGACGATGTGGTTGATCTAAATCTCAAACCCATGATGGCTTAATACAGAAAGATTTACGTCGATTAGATAATTTACATCTTTCCATCATTGGCAGAATTAATGTGGTGAAAATGATGTTTTTTCCCAAACTCCTGTATTTATTTAGAGCAATCTGTCTCGAATTTTCAACTTATTGGCTTAAATCAATTGAACGTGTATTTTCTAGTTTTATCTGGGCTTATGCCCAACCTCGGCGGGCCTATAAACTCCTTACCCTCTCCAAGGATCGTGGGGGGTTAGCGCTCCCCAACCTAAAAGCATACTACTGGGCCTCTGTGCTATTATACAGTAGAGAATTATTATGGAACCTTGGGGAGGTGGCGGTCCCTGGTAACAATACACCATCTACCTTTCAACTACTTCTTGGAAATAAGAGTAAAGGATACTTCTGGCGTCACCTGCATGATAGTTATCATAAAAAAGTTAAATTTAAAACGCTTTATAGTGGGTTCAAGGTATGGAAAGCTGTAAGGCGATTACTAGGAATTGGGCGAATCTCGTTCTACACCCCTTTGAGGGATAATCCTAGCCTTCCCGAAATTTTTAGCGATGGATATATACAGAAATCGAACCAAGCCGGAATTGTCCAAGTGGGTTGTCTTCCGGCATTCAATCTTTTGAGGCACTTAAAAAGGATTTTCATCTGGATTGGAGAGATTTCTTTAAGTACCTCCAAGTTAGAGATTTTTTGTCACGGAAAGTGGGGGGAAGGGTTTCCCTTGGTAAAATTGCTTTAGTTGAAAAATTAAATGGCAATAAAGCCAGCACCATTGGGGAAATATACTCCCTTATCAATGAACGGTTTCCAGATGATCTGGAAAAACCTCACAGAAATGGCAGGAAAAAGTTGGCCTATCCATCGATGAATTCAACTATGCGTATCTATTGTCACGAACAATTCTTATGTCTATAAAACTCCAAGCTCAGTTCTTTAAAACTTGTTTTTTCTTATACTATACGCCAGACAAAATTGCCAAGTGGGGGAGTGGCAAGGGGACATGTTGCCCTAGATGTAAGCTATATGAAGCTGACAGTGTACACATTTTCTCTACTTGTATTGGTCTAACATCATTGAAGCATGAGATAGTGAAATTTCTGACTGCCGTACTTCAATGTGATATTGTACTGTCTAGTGATGTAATATTATTAGGGGCAACGGACCCTTGTCATGCAAGACCAGGCCATGAACTAGTCTTTATTGCAATGGCAATTTTAAGATTGTGTATCGCTTCAGCTTGGCTGGATCCTATTGCTCCGTCTTTCCAACAGTGGCTAGCTAGGATGTTAGCAATTTCCAATATGGAGGTGGCCATCTATAAACGGAAAGGTAGGCAACTGCGTAAAAGAGGGATGAAGATCTGGACTCCTTTATTAGAATGGTGCCAAGCTCAAGGCCGCGTGTAATTGTTTGTAAAAATGTATTTGCATCAGGTCTGTGCATTCCTTCTTTTTCTTTCTTCTTTGTTTTTTTCTGACCTCCTTTTTTTTTTTTTACCACTATAACTGACTGTTTCATCGAATCTACGGCTTTTTGAAAGATATAATGCAAGTGTGTAATGTATTAAATGTTATACCTGTCTGACCAGGGAGGGTGGGGGGTGGGAGCTGGGGGGCGAAAAATTGTGTTGGTTAAAAAACCTAATAAAGATATTTAAAAAAAAAAAAAGGGTGGTCATAGGATAATGTTTTTACGTGTTGTCAATATTTTACAGTTATAAAATTTGCTAGTAGCTCGACAGGACTTTCCTTGAGCTGAAGTAGCTCTCAATACAGAAAAGGTTGGAGACCCTCACTCTGAACACTTAGGAACGAATGTGCAAAATCATTTTGCAGTTGCAAACCCTACGATTTGAAAAGTCACAGGGTTTGTGAGCTCAAAATAGCTATTTCTTATGAATTAAACTAATTTTGTGACCATAATGGATTCCACTAGGAAGGGACTTGAAAGGGGCATGCTCTCCTAATTACAACTCAGTATGGTTGGTATCGATGGTTTGTGACAGCACCATTTAACAGTTACTGACTCCCCAATCACCAGCATAACATTAGAGGGTAGATGTTTTCACCCCACATGTTTCTCACATCTGTGTTTGCTGTGTTGTATTGGGGAGGGTATGTTTGTGAGCAGTATGTGTCAGTGATATGAATGTTGGTTGTATGCATGAGGTGTAAATCTGGGGAAATGTTTTTGGTAATTAAACAAGAGTTTTTTGAAGCTGTTTTAATTGTAAAAAGTGTAATATAAATTGGATCAAAGAAGAATAATAATGGATATAAAGTGTTATTGTCTAAATTGCCGTCAAAGTTTTCCACCTGTTGCATTTCTACCAAACTAAAAATATACACTGGCGGTATCTATGATTTGAATTAATGCTACAAAGCCAAAAATAACAGATAAGTGCATTATCACTGAGATTACCAGTTTAATACCACTAACTACTACATAGAGCCCCTTGGAGCTCTACTCACAGATAACAGCATCAAGATTCACCAATATGCATATGATACATAGCTCCACCTAAAATTCTCCTCTGCTCCAGAAATCCAATGTGTAAAACAATACCTGCACATTATCCAGGGCGTACCTGAACCTCAACTTATCCAAGACAGAATACTTCTTGTTTGCCCTGAAAAACAAGCAAGCAATAGTACAAACCTGTCTCAATGACATGAACCTTGCTAGCTTCAAATCCCATCTTTCTTCAAATGCCAAGTCAATTGTGTTCATCTTGGACATCACCCTCACTCTCAAGGAACATATTGACATATGAAAAATGGCCTGGTATCAGCTATTGTTTAAAAAAACGAGAAACCTTTTCTTCCAGAAAGTGACTTCAGAACTGCTTTTCAGGCCGTGACCCTCTCACATCTGGATGGTGGTAATGCCCTTCACCATGACCTCCCAGACGCCACAATAGCAACATTTAAAGGAATCCTGCACACCACAGTACATTTCATCCAGGGCCGGAGGAAATATGATCAAATCACCTTCAACCTGATTGAACTCCATTGGCTGCCATTCAGGGCCGGACTGGCTGTAGCGGGCACCGGGCGTTTCCCCGGTGGGCCGCCAAGGTGGGAGCTGGTTTTGGACCCCTGGGGGCCGTTTTTGTTACAGGGAGCAATATCTCCCCGTGTAACAAAAACATCAGCAGTGAGACGGGAGTGGTGCTTGCAAAGAGAACCCCCCCCCCCCGCGGGGGCCGGCTGAGCTGTTTTCCAGGGCCGGTTTCGGTTTCCAGTCCGGCCGTGCTGCCATTGCTGGACCCCACCATCTTAAAAAGCAGCTGCATCATTTACAAAACCAACATGAATGGCACCCCAGCTTATCTTGTGAAGAATATCACCATCTCTTGTGACTTTTGTCACTCCCACAGCCAGGCCACCATCATCAAACTGTAGACTAAGAACCGTAAAAAAGAAAAAACAAGGACAGCAGGCATTTTCTATGTATGCACCCAGGATCTGGAACAACATTCCTGTATCCATAAAGACTGCTGCAGCTGTGCTCTAAGAAAGAGAGACACACCTCTTTAAAGAACATTTCATCAAAGTGAAGTAACAATCCATAATCAGCTAGCGCCTGTATATAAGTATGTGTATATATATATATATATATATTACTGGCAACTCCGTTGACACACTGGATATCTTCCTTCCAATAACGGAGCACAGACCACAGAATAATGCAGCAAGATGTTCTTTATTGCTCACCAACAACCTCTACAGCCATGACGCGTTTCAGCCCTGCCTCGGGCCTTGATCACATGACACACTCTGTCAGGTAGGTAGCGTTTTTTATACACTGTTTTTTTCTTTTTTTCTGTGCATTGCCTAAAGTGACAGGTACATCAAGTAAAAATCATAGACATAGACGGCAAGAAAACATACTAGTTTAAATACATAAATAATTGTCGTTTGCTAGAAACACACCAATAATGTTAAAAGGAAATATAATACTTCAATATTGGTAAAATACCTAATATATGCCTAAACATGTAGTGTGGTCGTTGGCAACATAGCATTACTCACAATTGCTTTATTAATTTAAAATATAACTGGATGCCCTCTCTTAAACTTAATAATAATAAAAATTATTAATAAAAGATTGAGGTAGGTAGTTGTAAAAACCATAATCAATAGAATCCCGGCATGAATGCCTCATTTCTATTACCTGTTAAACAATAATTTTTCTTAGGGATGTATCCCTTTCTTGTGGGTGGATTCAGTAGATATTATATAATGAGTCTACCGACTGCCTCCTAAACTTGATGCTAAAGTGCTAGTACTGTTTCAACAATAAGAAGTGTTTAAAACCATGTGAATAAAATTACTAAAATTAGTGTTAAAAAAAACTACCTAACCCTATGTGTAAAATTCAAATTTAAAATATGTGATTAGCAGTGGCAGCATATAAAAAGAAATTTATTAATATTAGCGTAGTATTTACAATTTTGAATGACACAGGCCTATAGGCATAATTTAAATTGTTAATTCAGTTTGATTGATATCTCATAACCTAAATTATTATAGACAGGTATGTAACTCATCAGTGGCGTTAAGACCTCTGGGTTGTTTGGTATCGAGGTTAATAATATATTGGGCCTCAAGTAGTCTGAGCTGTTTTTCCCTGTCACCACCTCGTTTCATTGGTGGGACCACATCTATTAGGAAGTATTTCAGACCACTGGGGTCAGCTCTGTGTACCTCACTAAAATGTCTTGCGACCGGATAATTATGGTCCTGATTTTTTATCGCTCTGATGTGCTGGAGCACCCTTTTGTGCCCTTGCAGTATTGTACTGCCGATGTATCTTAAACCGCAAGGGCACTCCAGTACATAGACCACATACTCAGTTTTGCAATTCAGAGATAACTTAATAGGGCATTCTAGGTCGCTGAAAGGGATCGTGTAAGTGGTTGTGTTATTGCCAAACTGACACGCTTTGCACACTTTACATTTGTAAAACCCCTTTCTTTGAGATAACCAAGTCTTGGAACTGGGACCACTAGGATCATTTTGTACCAGAATGTCTTTCATCGATTTGGCCCTACTGTATGTGATGGCCGGTTTCTTAGGGAGTAAATGGCCAATCATATATATATATCAGTAAGCCATGTACAATAAGCAAAGAAAACAAACAAAAAAAGAGGAAAATCAAGTAAGAACATTATAAAATGTATATAAAGATGGAAAAAAAGTAAAAAAAGTAAATGGTCATGTAACTGAAAGTTCATGCGTAGATAATAGAAATGTAATGACAGTATGTTGTCTATGTTCATGTTATCACGTGATGGCAACATTTGGGATATAAAAAAAGTGTTGCATTTTGGCTCGTTGTGTGATCAAGGCAGGGGATCCTGCCGAAACGCGTCATAGCCTGAAATGAGTCAATAAAGGACGAAGAAAATTCACCTTTGGATTGCGGTGTCATTTTTCTGGTTGAGCGATTTCAAAGTACCGGAAGTGATCTTGGATCTGGAGCCGCTGTGCTGAGTGCGGCTGATATGACACGCCTTTGATCAGGAGTCTCCACTGGACACTCAGCGTCTGTGGTTTTGGGTGCTGTGCACAGCGTGGAGAACCCCCCCAAAAGACAAACGCAACAGCCGGAATCGCGGAATCCTGGGCGGGAGTGCTGCCGCGGACGGAGCGTCGGAGGACGCCTGAAAGCAGGTAAGCGCCCTTACAGGCGAGTGAGTGGCAGTCGTGACAGTTAGAGATTGGGGGAAAGGTGCCTGCGGATGCGGAGTGCGTCCGAACGGGGAAAATCCAAAGGATATCGGAAATTTACCAAAAATACATGGAAAGCTGGTGCCTGGCAACAGACACGCTGCCAAGCATTCTGAGCGAAGCCATTTAAAGGGACAGACTCATCCATAACAAACCGAAACTACACGAAATGGAAAACTGGGTCAAGCTCCGTGAAGAGGCTGTAGGATCGGTCTTTGACGAGGAGAGACCGGGTACGAGCGGTTTGAATAAAGACCAGCCGAGGGAGAGTGGCACTCAAAGCGATGATACACAAACAATAATGCGGAAATTGGAAAAACTTAGGCGATTAGAAATCTCCAAGTGGTGAGAAATCCGATCTCTGGATAAATATCTGGAGGTTGGGAGAGTACCTCGTGGACTAAGAATATTAATCGCTCCTACCTTCGAAAACCTTGATCCTGAGATGCTCCAAGAGTGGGCAAATAATAGTGCGGAGTCCTCAAATAATATGATGAAGATATTAGTGAAATACGCCAAGAAGGACAGAGAAAAGATATTGAATGAAATCAAATGTCTTCAACTTGAACTTAACAATTTGACAACCCCGGAAGTGATTAGTAAATTTGAAAAAGAGCTTGAGACTAAACTTTGTAAGTAAGAAAAATCAATAAAAGAGAGAAAAGCGATCAAATTTACCAGGGATCGCATTGACTACCAGAGGGGGCAAATATTTACTTTCGCTAAGCGATTTGACTCTCTGCGCAGACAGAAAATGTCCAAGCTGGCAGAGTCAGCCAAAACAAACAAAAAATAAAGAGAAGAGGAAGACGACTGACACAAGCTCTGAATGGAGCTCAGAAGTGGACACGGACCTTGAAGAAGGTGCCAGAGCAATGGCAAACATCAAAAAGCCCTCAACGGTAGTAGAAGAAATGAGTTTTTTAGGCCTAGACAGAAATATCAATACCAGACAAAGACCACCAAGAAGGGGAAGAGGCCGGGGCTACAGAGGAACCGACAAAGAAGAAGGAGAAGGCATGGAGCTGAGATCAGGAAGCAGAACAAAGAACAACAAATGGAAGAACTAAAAATGAACACCACATCCATCACTGTAATTAACCTAACAGACCTAAACTTATCAGAAACTGAAATTGACATTCTATCATTGGGGTTATCTTTTTGCAGAAGAACGAACTTTAATTATGCACAGACCCGGATTGATTTTTTCAACTATGTAAGAATATTGAAATTAAGAAAATATTTCAATAATCAACCCAGCAGGAAACACCAAGAAATGGTAAATCAAGAACAAGACAATGCAAGTAATTTAGTAGTTGATGATTTGAATCTTCTCAGGGACTTGGATGAACTTGAAAGAACCAATGAGAATCTGGGCGCAGAATCATCGTGCAAAGATGTTGCAGATAGAATGGGTTTAAACATAAATGGAACAAATACAACTGCTTTTAAGAAAAAATCAACTTTTATACCAACTCTACCTAAAGACTCCATTGATCTCTTCTCAGATAGAGTGATTAAAGATTTAAAAGAACTTGCCAAAGAATCCAGTAACAACTTTAACAAAGACACCAAGGAGGAAGAGAGAAACTATGAAAGAATAATGGATAAGATCAAGTCAAGACCAGACATAGTAATAAGACAATCTGATAAGGGGGGCAATGTTGTCCTATGGCCGTTGTGTAAATACAATGCAGAAGCGAAACAACAGTTGAATGATGCGGAATGTTATCAGCGAGTTCCACATAGCAATCTCCTGGAGGTACAAACTAAATTCTTCAAAGAACTGGCAAGGTGGAGAGGTATGGGGTTAATAACAGAGTCAGAACATCAATACCTAAAAGTTAATAATCCAATAACCCCCATACTGTATCTAATACCGAAAGTGCATAAAGACATGGTATCCCCTCCAGGCAGGCCCATAATCTCGGCTATTGGAAGCTTGTTTGAGACCACTTCTAGATTCCTGGACTATTTCCTGCAAGATTTCGTGAAGTCCCTGCCATCGTATATTCAGGATCCCGGGGACTTCCTTAGGAAACTACAGAGTGTGCAATGGGAAGAAGAATACCTACTGATAACTCTTGATGTATCCTCGTTGTACACGAGCATTGCACATGCTGATGGACTAAGGGCACTTAGACATTTTTTAGGAAGTAGACCATTGAATGTATATCAACACTCTGAAATGTTATTGCACATGGCCAAACTATGTCTTGAGAACAACTTCTTTCTCTTTGGCACAGACACTTACAGAAGGCTCACAGGGCCGGCCATGGGTACCTGCTTCGCCCCGAGCTATGCAAATCTTCACATGGGCTGGTGGGAGGAGCAGGTTCTCAGGGTCAACTTTGAGAAAGAATGGAATGAAAACATTAAGGTCTGGTATAGATTTATTGACGATCTATTCATGCCCTTAATGACAATTCACTTAATTTGATTTTACAAGCACGATCAGTGACTCCAATATACACTTTTTAGATCTAGAAGTTTTTATCAGTATTGGCATTTTACATACACAAACATTTAGAAAACCCACGGAGGGTAATTCTATACTGCACTCAGACAATTTCCACCCAAAAAAATTGAAGCAGAGCATTCCTTATGTGAAGCAACTCCGAATGAAAAGAAATTGCAGTGAAGCAAACTCATTGGTCTTAGCACAAACAGATCTGACAGAGAGATTCAGGGAGAGGGGCTACAGCAAGGCAGTACTTAGTCAAGCGCTAGAGAAGGTGGACAAACTATCCCGACAACAAATTATTTTTGAAAAGAAGGAAGAGAAAAAAACGAATAAGGTTTCCAAACAAGATATCAGAATGATAACCAGGTACAGTGCTTATCATGCAAGGGTGAGTGACTTCATGAATAAGCACTGGCACCTGGTTAAGGGGGATTCCACCTTAGGTAGCCTGGTATCCCGTAAAAATATAGAAGAGCCAAATCCATGAGGCAGGAACTGATGAACAGCAGCCCAGAGATTATTGAGAGTGGGAACTGGCTTAAGTCCAATCCGGGCTTCAATAAATGTTTCAAATGTAAAGCTTGAAAGCACGGAGTTAACAAGAAAGAAGTTCAGCTTCCTCTCATGAATAAGCCGTGGAGGATTCCACATTTTTTTAATTGCAAGAGTGACCACGTGGTATACGTGCTGCAATGCACATACCCCTTGATCTATGTGGCCAGCACAATCCACATGGCCCACATCAGAATTCTACAGCACTTAAGGGCGGTTAAAAATAAAGATCAGTCTTACCCAGTGGCCCGACACATTAATGACATGCATGGAGGCAGAGTTGAAGATTTGTCATATTTTGTAGTGGACTCAGTCCCCAAAAAAAGACGGGGTGGGAACCGAGAGGCTAATTTGAGAAAACTTGAATCCCGCTACATACTGATGTTTGACTACAAAACCCCTAATGGGTTGAATTCTGATGAAGAATTATATGTCCATCTAACATAATCTATACAAACGTGCAATACAAGAGTAAAATCTTAACTTGTTGAGAGTAGTTTCCATTAGAATTGTCATTAAGCACATACCACTGCAAGGAGAAGAAGTTAGGATGTAGTCCATATCTTTTATGGCTGTTTTTAGATCTGTATAATTTTAGACAACGGCTTGTACTAACAGTATAGAAACATGTTGTAGGGCTGATATAGGACCCCAGGTGAATTCACCCCAGGATTATGGGTGACAAGAGAGAATACTGGTTTTAACTTGCGTAAATGAATTTTAATACGGTAATATGTAGCCAGTACA
Source organism: Calotriton arnoldi (assembly GCA_963921515.1). NCBI lineage: Eukaryota > Metazoa > Chordata > Amphibia > Caudata > Salamandridae > Calotriton > Calotriton arnoldi. The sequence goes on along the minus strand of CAWUFW010016612.1, from coordinate 24,844 downwards.
AATTTTAACATTCTGTAAGAGTTAACGAGGGGACCGTTTTTGCACTAGGAGCACTTGCACTTCATTACATGAAAGTATGTACACTGCGTAATTTGCACAATTATCCATGAATTATCAACTTAGGGAATTGTGATGCTGCTAATAATGAGGACATTATCCTACATTGCACTTGCACTTTATTATATCATAATTTGCACAATGCGTAATTTGCACCATTATCTATATATTATCAATTCAGGGAATGGAAATGCTGCTATTAATGAGGATACTGTCCGACAATTGCACTAGCACTTCATGTAAAAGTGATTTGCACCAGGCACTAGCAGTTTCTTTCCCCCTACAATCGAACTCAAATAAGAATGATGAACAGTACTGTCTAGTATTCACGTAATAATCTTGTATACTAATCACCATGCAGGATCATTCCGTCTAAAGATCACAGAAGTGACAAGGTCTTAATAATTAGGCACTAGCACATTATAATGAAACTTGCGCAATGCATATATCTTGCCCAAATGATTTATTGATAAATTATTGCTAATCGCTGCGTAGAGACGGAAAGTATTAAGATTGAAAGCACTTGCACTTTCTAAACACTTCCAAGCCTGTCTCACTGTTGACAGTATGGAATGAAGCAAATGAGTTTGTTAAAGCCAGGTTCGCGCATTAAGCGACAATAAGCCAAATGAAACCCAACATCCCATCTAACAAGTTAATTACTGTGGTACAATAAAGTTTTTGGAAACAAATATACATTTCAGTAAGCCATGTACAATAAGCAAAGAAAACAAACAAAAAAAGAGGAAAATCAAGTAAGAACATTATAAAATGTATATAAAGATGGAAAAAAAGAAAAAAAGAAAAAAGTGAATGGTCATGTAACTGAAAGTTCATGCGTAGATAATAGAAATGTAATGACAGTATGTTGTCTATGTTAATGTTATCACGTGATGGTAACATTTGGGATATAAAAAAGTGTTGCATTTTGGCTTGTTGTGTGATCAAGGCAGGGGATCCTGCCGAAACGCGTCTAAGACTGAAATGAGTCAATAAAGGACAAAGAAAATTCACCTTTGGATTGCGGTGTCGTTTTTCTGGTCGAGCGATTTCAAAGTACCTGAAGAAATGGTCTTGGATATATATATATATATATATATATTTTACAGCAATCTACATCTTCACCCAGAAAGCATGCATTCTGTCATTTGGTGTAGTTTTTGAGAAATTAAGGTTCAAAATTTATAGATATATTGATAGCTGAAAATTACAAAATTGGGGTGATACGATTGGTCACAAGTGCTTTTTTCCTGTCGGCTAGGTCACTCCTGTGGGACTCCGACTCCCACAGGAGCAAGTGATATTATGGAAAGAGAATTGTGCAGCAGCAATTTCAGGACATGGGGACTCAGTGCCAAATATATATATTAAAAAGCCACTGTTTCTACCCTTTTTCGCGATCTTACAAGAAATGTACTAAAAAAACAAAGGTTAAAGTGGAGTGATATGTGAGGAAGGGTAAGATTTTAACTTACATTAAAAAGCCTTTGAAATTCAGTGAAAAGTCACTGCCATTTCGAAAAACAAAAAAAAGGGAAATTCGCCAGTCATGCGTAACAACATGAGTATAAATTTCACCCATGTGATGCTCTGCTGAGGACCTTACATTTTACAACTACATAGATTAGAACTCTATGGCGGTGCAAGTTATACTTATGTCAATTATGTATAACTGCCGAATTTCTAATTTTTTTATTTTTAAACAGTAGTGCTGTTTCAGTGAATATGTATATAATTATGTGCAGTTAGTGGCGTTTATTATGAAATTAGACATCTGCATCAATGGTCCATAAATTCCTGAGCCAAGCAACATATTCAGGATATCTGCATGAGGCACAATTGCTATTAATGAATCCAAGGGGAAATCAATGAAAGTCATTTGTTCTTCATAACATCATGTTAATATCAGCCCTGAACGCTTACTGACTCTGTGCGGACATCATCATTCAGACAATGCGCACCAATGTATGTAGTCACCCATTCAGAGATGCATACATGTACCGAAGAGCAGCAATGACAAACGTCCTTCAGTAAAGAGAGAACAGAGCAAAGAATTTGAATTCCTTTACAAATGTGTCAACCAATGAAACCATCCCACCTATGTGCGATAGTCCACCAACCCTTTGTTATCTGACAAAGAAAAATGATTATCAAATGCCTGAACTGAAACAGTGGATGTTTGTTTTGGCGTCCAGTATTATGTGCAGTATTGTGTTTGATGTATCGTTTAATTCAAGGTTTCAGTGTTTTTTATCTCAATTTTGTGCTTTACCTTTGGCCTTTTTAATGGTAAATACAATTCCACACTTCTTTCTGTCACTTTGCACCTCTCAATCACCTGCGCGAAACATCAATAAATAAATCAGCTTGTCAACATGCCAAGGGCCAGATGTACAACCGTTTTTTGTGGTCTCAAACGGGACATCGGCCCATTTGCGACTGCAAAATCGGTCTGCCCTATGTACAAACCCTATTTTGCGAGTCAGTAACCTATTACCGACTCGCAAAATAGGGTTTGCGACTCGCTATTAGGAAGGGGCGTGCCAAGGGCGTCCCTTCCTAATAGCGAGTCCCAATGGTATGCACCATTGTTTTGCAACCGCAATTGCGGTCACAAAACACTTGCAGTTTACCACCTTCTTCAAGTAGGTCCCACGGACCACTGCCTACTCTTAAAAAATGAAACAGAAACATTTCATTTTTCTCTTTTTAAATGCAACCCATTTTCCTTTAAGGAAAACGGGCTGCATTTAAAAAAAAACGCTTTATTTAAAAAGAATTCACAGACATGGTGGTCTGCTGACCCCAGCAGGCCACCATCCCTGGGAGTGCCAGCCATTCCCAATGTGGTCGCAAATTGCACCAGCCTCATGAAAATTAATGATGCATGCAATTTGCGACCCCATTAGGAATCAGAAACAGTGTCTGCGACACTGTTGTACATTACATTTTGCGAGTCACAAATTGCTGTCACAAAACAACGCAATATGCGACTCGCAAATTGTAAGGGTCGTACATCTGGCCCCAAGTGACTCCACTGATTCTCCCTAAACTGAAATAACTATCTATTCTTGTTCATCTGTAAGGCGATTTAACTCTCAAATGTGAACTATAACTGTAAACATTTACTCTGCAATATCACGATATAAATCGTGAAAATCTCCCTCTGCAAACATCATGAACTTTTTTCTCAACCATCCCGAATGTTTTGAGTTTCAAAGAACACATTTGAGAAAAAAGGTCTAAAAAAAAAAATCAGAGGACACTCACTTTTAGTGGACATTATCTTGCAAAAATATCTGTCACATCTTTCTTGGTCAAAAGTTTAGCCCACAGGATTAGGAGGAGTTTTGCAAGGCTGACGAATGCTGCAATTTCCTCAAACTCGAACAGTTGTTGGCGTCTGTGGGTGAAACGTAGCTATATAAATAATATCCATTGCATACACATTTGTAACATTGTTATAGCACAACAAAGAGTTTGTATGGAGTTATTTTTTCTCCGTTTTCTCAACTTTGAAGCGTTTGCAGATCCTAAAATACTTCAACTAGCAATGCCTAATGTGCAGGTTAAACATTTATAGGTCGCCACTCAAGCAGTATATACTAGTAATGGTACTTAAATGTATAGCATTTAGGCATGCTGGCATCAGATTGTTCACAAAAACCATATACTATTGACGTACCGCGACAATTGTGTTTACTTTTTCAATACCTTTTCGCTATTGTCCGAATCTGTTAAAATGAGGGATTAACCCCCGCTCACTTGACCCTCAATCCAGCCCTACACGCTGTGAATGTGGTTCGAAGGGCAGTTCATATACATACACAACAAACTGTGATGTGTTACTTGATTATTAACTGTGTCTTCAGCTGCATCCCGTCTGGAACGGTAGACCTGTGATTTAGCGGAAGCCTGTGGGTAATAATATTCATCACTTACTAACCACACCAAGCTCTATAATAACTACAATAACATTTTCATAATGTCGGGCCCATAAGACATTATTCCACAAGTAACTGTAACAAAGGTCCTCGGACAGATCTTTGGTAGAGTTAAAAGGAACTGTGTAATTGAAATTATGGTTATGCTATTTCCCCATGAGGACCTAGAATGAAGGAAATACGCTAAACCAAATAATCCATATCAATAAAACAAGTATTTTTCTATCTCATGAATAACCCCTTCGGTGCTTGCGTCGGCCAATGGCCGACGCAAGCACTACCTCCCTGGTGCTGCGCACATCCGTTGGCTGTCGCAGCCCCGCCCGCTCTTTAATTCTCCCGCACTGCGGGAGAATTTGCGCCGCGGTTTAGGGGTTAAAGACAAACACTTTTCTTTGATTATTTCTTATTATTTGAATAATAAATGGTCAATTACAATGTCCAAATAGAATGACATCACAGTACACAAATGTCACAGATTATCCCAATATAGCAAAACAGATTCAAATCACAAGTAATCAGATTCATCAAGAATAGGGAAGAGAGAACAAGAAAGAGAAACAGCAGCAGTGAAAATACTTCACCTATGAACGGAAATTCTAATGCTCAGCAAACATTAGAAGGAAAACTATTTCCACGGCCGTTAGGAATAGTGAAGGCAGCACCATCAGCCGATGATGTGCAAAGTCTCAGGTAAGTTCAATGGATCAGCAGGTTTGCCAGCCAGAATATGAGGAAACAGCACAGCATGCAGCTCACACCACGAACGCAGGACGAGTCCCCAGAAGTCTTGAGAACAAGCCGCCGAACATCTTCCCACGAAAGTCTTTTATACATAGAAACTTCCTTCTCTCAGTTAACTTTGTATCTCTCTTCTCTCTCCATGAACATTTTCATTGGCTAAACATGATGGTGTGGCAGTCTTCTGACTATGGCCTAATCATACTTTCTAAACACCCTTTGTTTAAACTATCCTCAAGCTTCCGAAGAAGGAAGTGGAAGTAACCTGGCTACAATTGTATTTACTAATGAAACAGTAACTTCTTAACATCCGTCTACTCTCACTCAGACACGAAAGAACGCAATAATTTCAGACAGATTTAGGCTAATATCTACACTCTAGGAAGCAAATGGTAACACATGAAGGCGTAAGCTAAGGACAGCATTTATTTTACAAAATCACAAGGTCAAGAGTTACGTGAACACATCCCCTAATATTTCTAAGGCCTGTATTTTATTTAGCAAAACAAGAATTATTTCTAAGATCCAACACTATACTTTAACGAAGATTTATGTTTTTCTTTGTTGTTTTAGTTTTCTGCAGCAAAGGACACAGAATAACACGTATTAGAAAAATTCATATAAACTATATTATTTCCATTTAGTCCTCATTGTGTTACATTTCATTTCACTAAATAGAGCATGTCTGTCGTGCCTTTGCACATTTCTCACATTGTACTTCATTTGTGTTAACGTTAGTAATTTTTTTACCAAACATTAGTATTTTGTCACCCCAACAGGTGGATTTCATTGAGGAGATTTTATTACAGAAAATCATGCCCCATCAATCCCCCATCTGATGATTTCAGAAACCATCATAACCACCCATATAAGATTACTATCTGATAGCAATTTCTAGAATGCAGTTTCATTCATTCTCATTTGTTTTAATCTTACACCTTCTAAATCTCGCATGACACTTTAATAAGCACCTTTCCGGTCTTCCATTTCTATTTCTTCTCGCTTTCTTTTTCTTGATTTTATCTTAACTTTTTTAGTCTTAATTCTGCAACATTTATAAAGCAAAAATATCATTAGTATACCAACAGCCACAGCAACTATTGGAGGGAGTATCCTCCCTAATAAGCTGTTAGCAAAAGTAGTAAACCAGTTACCTATAGAAGAGGAACCCTTATCAAGTTTCTCCCAAGCACCATCAACCTTCAGTTTTGCCAAATCTTCATGCAAAGAGTAATGTTGCTGATATATCCCTCCAGATCTCTACTTTTGTCCGGAATATATGTGCAACATTGTTGAATTTTCAGCATACTGCAGACTCCGCCCTCTTTTGCCAATATTACATCTAGGGTAAGTCTATTTTGCAAAACCATGGTCCTCATAGCAACCATTTCTGTATCCACCATCAGAAACCCACCAGCAGTATCCGTTGATAAACGATCAACTACTGTGGACAATTTTCGAATCTTTTGTGAATTAAGGATCACCCCAACTGAAGGTATCAATGCTCCAAAAATATCTCCCAAAATGTCTGCAACACTCAAACCCCTTCTAATGCATGTTAGACTTTTTTCATTGGTTCCAGTTTTATCATTTACATGGTAAATTTTAGGAAAAACAATTCCCATATAACAACACCCATACCAATGTGGTGGCAACCTATAGTAGGCATTCTTACCACACACAAAATAAACACCAGGGAACACAGGATCAGTTCCTCCTCTCAATCCCCAGCCCCCTGAAATTAGAAATGTATGCTCACATTCACTGGAACCAACAAAATGGGTATTATATTCAGTTTTCTGCCTTAGCAAGCAAAGCTTTCCTTTATCAGGCCAAACAAAAGTCATTGCAACGAAAGTCTCACCCTTTTTGTAATTACCTTCCTTATGTGCCCATGGTGGTTCTCTACTCTTTTGATCCAAAGCTCTGCGCTTAAAATCTCTATGTCTATCTTCCACTGTATTAATAAATTCTATTTCTATACTATGTAATTTACATGTTCGATTTAGTAGTATGGAAAAAATCTCCCATATATTCTGCATATCTTGCACTATACACTATATTCATGTTCTTTCTAATAGGAACTTCTGAAAATATTAGGTCATAATTTGAATAGAAATATTGAAATGACTCCTTTCCATAAAATAAGCTTGTTAATACACTGCACAAAATACCATATGTTAACGGAAGGTGGTGATGAGTCACTCCTTCAGACATAGACGAGGGTAATTGCATGCACATGTAACAATCCCTTGCATCCATAACATCCACATACTCGTAAAGGAGCTTAGTGAATACATTTAACGAGAAGTCATTAATAGACTTGTCAACATGGAGAACACTCCCAGTTAGTTCCTTAATGTTAATTTTTGGATCCTCTCTCAGATCTCTTTTAGTATCTATATTTACATGCTCATTATTGTTAGTTGATGTAGTATTAACAATTTTAATAAACATAAAATGTGGTAATACAAATGTAAATACCAACCATACAAACATTGTCACAAGGACACATGAACAACAGATGTTAAAACACCTTTGCCTAAATGATCTATGATTCTGTTTAACAGTCTCATTTCTCTTCCTATCCATTCTAATTCTAATAAATTTGGAAAAATCAAGGATTAATCAAAAATCTTAACTCTAATGTATAAAAATTAATTAAAAAACATCTGACTAAAAAAAAAATATTAATTTAACTAAATTAGTTTTAGTCTGTGTACCCCACTCATTTTAAGCCTTCAGCTTTTCAACACAATTTTTTATTTCTTCTGAGCTTTTCTTCATTTATTTTCATAAATCTCCTCTATCTTTTTCTCCACCCTTTTCAAAAGACAGTTCACTTAGGGTGGCTTGTACGAACAACTGCTTTTTGAACAGAAATCAAGAAATTCTTTTTCCCATTCATTTGAACAAGGAGTCACCAAATATGTCCGTTCAGGTGCTGTATATTTTCTATTTGGTACCTTCGTTCTCTTTGTTCTTCGTACTTGATCCTCCTCTCCTTCTGCTTCACTCTGTTCTGATTGGCTCGATATTTCAATCACAGTTTCTGGTATTTTTCTGTTAAAAGTGTATTTTACTCTTTTTACTCCTTTTGACCACTTGTCATCATTCTTTGTCCTTTTTCCATTTTCATTTTCAGTTTCACTTGAAACAGTCTTTGTGCTTTCTTTCAATGTCTCTCTTTTCCTTTTTCTTTATTGTTAGCCACAGGGATCACTTCATTTTCAGCATTGACAATTACTGCATCAATTTCATTCATCCCAGTAATTTGTGCCCACTCTACCTCATTTTCAACTTGCCTGGGAACGTCTCTTTGTTCTCGACAATCTTCTTCCGCAAGTTCTTCTCTTTCAAGTGGATTTGGGACTCTTCGTGTGTGACTTGCATGAATCCAATTTGGTAAGCCTCCACACTTGACTGCAGTAGTCGTCACCAATATTATCTGATAAGGCCCGTGCCAACGTGGCTCTAGGCAGTTCTTCCTCACGTGTTTTTTCACAATGACCCAGTCCCCAGTACACAGGTCATGTCCTTGCTCTTGTGTTGTTGATGCAACTTCTCCAACCTGGTGAGACACAGAACGTACCACATCAGCCAATCCTTTGCAATAATCCAGCAACAAATCATCAGTTATATTCATTAGCTGATTTGCTGGGACTGTCTCATAGCCCTGCCCATCACAATTTCATGAGGGGACAGTCCTGTTCTTTTGTCTGGAATACTTCTCAAGCTCATTAACACTAATGGAAGTGCATCAGGCCATTTCAGTGTTGTAGATGCACAAACTTTTGCCAATCTTGATTTAATTGTGTCGTTTACCTGTTCCACTACTCCTGATGCCTCAGGTCTATAGGCACAGTGCGACTTCTGTTCAATTTGTAATGCTGCACAAATCATCCGAATTATTTCATTATTAAAATGTGTTCCTCTATCTGATTCCAAAGAGACTGGAAAACCGAATCTAGGAATTTTTTCTCTGAGAAGCAATTTAGCAACTGTTAAACTGTCATTTTGTCTTGTTGGATAAGCTTCAACCCAACGGGAAAACAGACAAACAATCACAAGAACATATTTTAGTCCCTGGCAAGGAGGCATCTCCATAAAATCTAATTACATGCGTGTAAAGGGACCTGCGGCTTTTCCAATTCGTCCCATGCTTACAACTGTTTTTCTTCCTGCATTCTGTTGCTGACATACAGCACACCTTTGACAGAGACTTTCTGCAATAACCCTAAATTTGCAGTTATACCATGTTTGGCGAAACAACCTAATCATTGCATCTCTACCTATGTGTGTTGGTCCATGGAACACCCTTGCCATTTGTGACAATAGACTGTCTGGCATTACTGGTCTGCCATCTGTATAAACCCACACTTCATCATCTGCTCTACTGGTGCAACCTGACTTAACCCAACCTTCTTTTTCTGAATCATTTGTTTCTTCTTGAAGCTCTCTCACGTCATCCCATGTTTCAACAGATGAGAACATTAAACTGCATTCTGCTTGGCCAATTTGATCATTTTGTTGGTCCATATTAATCGGATATGTGTTCAAAGCACAAAATCGTGCAATTTCATCAGCATATCTGTTACCCAGTGTGATGTATTCACACCCAGATCGATGTGCTGAACATTTCACCACCCCAATTTGTGCCGGCAATTGTAATGCCATTAGTAGATCTTTTACACACTCTCTGTTTTGTATTGGTGAACCCGAAGAGGTCAAAAATCCACGTTGAGACCACAATTGCCCAAAATCATGGACAACACCGAGCTATATTGGCTGTCAGTATAGATCGTAACTCTCATTTGTTTTGTTAAGCAACAAGCTCTAGTAAGAGCCACCAACTTAGCCACTTGCGCAGAACTCACTCTCTTCAACCATGATGCTTCAATTACATTTGCCACTGTACATATTGCATATGCGGCTCATAAACATCCCTCTGAATCTCTCAAGCATGATCCATCCACAAACAAAACAACATCTGACTCAACCATTGGAGTATCTTTGATATCAGGTCTTGGTTTGGTACATAACTCAGTCACATCCAAACAATCATGTTCTGCTTCATCCAGTACCATTTCACAACCTGCAGTTGGTAGTAATGTTGCAGGATTCAAGGTTGTACACCTTGCTATAGTCACATTTTCTGCTCCCAGTATCACTTGTTCATATTTGATTAACCGACTGCTTGTAAGATACTGAGTCCGAGTTCGTGTTAACAAAATCTCAACTGAATGTGGCACATACACTTTAAAAGCATGTCCCATCACAATCGACTCACTCATCATGCAAGTAGCAGCATCTGCTTTCAAACAACCTGGAAGAGCTGCAGCAACTGGATCCAAAGTGGCAGAAAAATATGCCACTGGCCTTCATGCTGTTCCGTGTGGCTTTGTTAGAACTGATAATGCACAACCATCTCGTTCATTACAGAACAATTCAAAATCTTTATCAAAATCTGGCATTCCCAATGCTGGTGCTCGACATAAGCTGTCTCGCAACACCAAAAATGCCTTCATGCTTTCCACATCAAGGTTTATTGGATCTGTGACATCTTTGTGTGTCAATTTTTGTAATGGCTTGGCAATCAGTGAAAAATTCATAATCCACTGCCTGCAATATCCGACCATTCCCAAAAACATCCGAACTTCCTTCTGTGTTTTTGGTCGATCCATTCGCAGGATAGCATTGATCCGATCCTGAGAAACTCTTCAAACTCCTTTCTCAATGACATGGCCTAAATGCAGTACTTCTTTTTTACAAAACTGCAATTTTGCTGGTGACACTTTATGCCCACCTACTGCCAAATGGTTCAGTAAAGCAATTGTATCCGTCACACAGTCTTCTTTTGTTTTCGATGCCACCAAAAGGTTATCGATGTACTGTACTAGGACTGAATCTTTAGGCATTACCAATGACTCCAAACATTTCTTCAGTATCTGATTAAAGATAGAAGGACTCTCTGTATACCCTTGAGGAACTCGGCACCATGCCAAGACACGACTCCCGAACCGGAACGCAAATAAATATTGGCTATCCGGATGTAAGGGTATCGAGAAAAATGCTTGACACAAATCAATCACTGTAAACCACTCTGCATCACAAGGGATCTGATATAAGATCACTGCTGGGTTTAGCACAATCGGACAACAAGGTATAACAATTTGGTTAACCTTTCTCAGATCCTGTACGATCCTATATTTCCCATTCGGTTTGCGAATTCCCATTATAGGCGACTTGCATGGACTTCCAAGGATTTTTCAAAATTCCTTGTTCAATCAACATGTCGATCACAGGTGTTACTCTGCAATTGTTTCAGGACTCATTTTGTACTGTTTTATTCTTGCGAACTCTGCATCAGGCTTCACTGTAATCTGAAATGGAGCTACTCCTTTCATCAATCCAATATCTTTCCCAGTAAAATCCCACACATCTGTCAACACTGTTTCTCTCAACTCAACAGGCAAATCATTCGCTGTAAGTAATGGAAACAATTCATTCACTTCTGTTCTGCATTAAATATTGCGAGACCACCTGAACATTTGAATTTACTCGACCATTTGTTTGATAATCCACATTCGTATTGTACCTTTGTACTTGACCATTCACATCCTAATTTGGCATAGGGGCCTGTGGTATTTGTAAATTCTGACCTCTGTTTTGCACTCGCACTGTTGTATTCTGATTTTGCTCTTGACCCATTTGAGTTTGATTCATCTGATTTTGGTAACCCTGATTCTGCATCTGCACTTGTTCATAGTTTCCTGACTGACCTGTACTATTTATCAAATTTTTACACTCACGTCTCCAATGTCCAACTTTTCCGCAATGGTGACAAGGATATTTCTTCTTCAAATCCTCTCTATCACCACCAAAATTACCTCTACCTTTCCCTTGACTCATTGGGATCATTTGTGTCACACTATTGCCAATTGTAACTACACCTTTCATCCCAGTAGTAGTCTGTCCATTCTCAACTAAATCTCCACTTATATAACCCCCGTTCTTTGCCATTTTCATTTGTGCCACCATCAATTTCTCTTTTAACTTTTTATGTCTCATTTCTATGTCATCTCCACAATATTTTGCATAACGAAGTATCTCATCTATTGTTTTACTCTGCCAACAAATTAGATGTTGCTGAATCATGGCACTTATTTCAGGCCTCAAGCCCTACACAAACCTATATACAAAATGCCCCATATCTTTCTCTGTGATATTCTCTATACCATTAAATTGTTTGAACACTTGAAGAAGCCTCTCATAATATGCATGTACTGATTCGTTCAATTCCTGTGTCATTCTATCAATCTTCACCCAGTCTGTTTCCTTTGGAGAGATTTTTCCCTTCAAATATGTAATAACCTGATTATATTTTTTCATCACCTCTTCTGAGGGTGCTCTTGTTTTTGGATCTCTTGGATATTCTTTATTTGGCCAGTCTACAGCAATTTTACACTCATTCCATAGATCTGCTGGAACAACTATATCAAAAAGACCATCCAAGTCTACCCACAAGACTTTTAAAACTTTCACAAATCTTTCTACTTGCCTATACCACTCAACAGGCTTTTCTCTCAGCCGAGGAAAATCATTCGTAAATGACAATATGTCTTGTCGTGACCAAGGTATATGAACCATACCACCTCCTGGTACCTCTCTCATTGGATATGCTGAAGCAGCATCAACTGGAACTGATTCTTTTTCAGCTTCTCTCACAGGATACAATGGCAAAGCAACATTCGCCTTTGCATTTTCATCTTCCTTCTTTTTAGCCCATCTTCCTTTCCATTTATCTAACTCACCCCAACGTCTCAATGTATTAATCAACTCTTTGATCTGCAATCGTTTTCCTGAAACATTCAGATTTTCTAAATCCTTATCTGTGAAATCCAATCTATATGTCTTTTGTAATGCTTTCGACTTCTCAATGTCAATTCCATACATTTGAGCAACTTCTGCAAAGATCTCATGTAAGCTTCTTGCTTTTCTTGTAATATTTTTACACAAAAATAATAACTCATCATCCTGATATCTACTCAATCGTTCAGGACTAATAGTACCTGCAATCATTTCTTCTAAGTCTCCCTTCAATTTGCTCACATCTATATATGCAGCTTTATTCTGTCCACTACAGTCAGGTGCAATTTCTTTAATCCACACATCTAATTCCTCTGGTGATGGACCCACCGATCTCTGTACATCTTCACCCGTATAACTTCTTGACCTGCTAGGTGTCTGTTGGTTTGTTCTCCTATCAATCTGCATTAATTTCTAGGGATCTAATTGTATATTTCGTCTAGGAGTTTCATTCTCCCTTGAACCTTCATTAGCAATTGTAACGTTATCTCCACAAACTCCTGTTAATTCTCTATAGTCCGTATTAGAATGCTCATTACTTCTCACCGGAACCGTTAAAGCATGTACTTGTGTAAGTCTCTGACCCTCATTGTATACTGGAACTATTGGACCAATTGTTACCAGAACTGACAACACATCTGGGTTAGTTGTCGGATTCATTCTCACTAATTCTTCTCTATGTACATTTTGAACCTGTCTTTCATTATTAGATGGTCTATGTTCTGTCTCTTCAATTTGAATGAAAGGTGCATTCGGTGAAACACTCGGAACACTCACATTCTCACTAGTCTGTTCCTCTTGATAAGGAGGAGGTCTGTTCATCAATAACTCATTTAGGAAATCTTCATCAATATCCTCTGTACTAGCATTTAGTCCTTGTTGTTCAGTATTTTTCTTTTTCTCTTTACACTTCACACAATAATCCATTTGTTTCTATAACGGTACCTCTTCTCCACATTTTCTTGCGAGCGTCCCACTTTGCTTTTGAGTGTCTGCTCACTGTATTCTTGTACCTATTTTGCTGTCTATCTCTTTCTCTCTTATATGCTATGTAATCCCACTCTTCAAGAGCTTCGTACTGCATAGGTCTCGGATTTGGGCTTAAGTCATTTATTTGTCTCCTGAGATTCTCTAAAATCTTGGTGTCAAAAGTACCATACTCTGGAAATGCTAAATTACCATCTTGTTCTGTATATTTCATCCAATTTTCTAACCAAGTACATGCATGATATCCCCTTTCTATCACCATAAATGCTGCGGGCGATCCATCTGGAGCTATCGGAGTACCTTCTCTAATCACTATGGGTTGATCTTTACTAAATAAAGTTTTTAACAACTTTATTAGTTTCATATTTCTTTCTCATATCTAAAGCTCGTATTAGTAAATAAATCTACAAATCTCACTTCCGTATTATGTTCTTTTACTTTTAATCAAAGTTATTTTCGCTGTCCAATCTCAGCGCGATTCACACTAACTAACCAATAGCAGCGCGGCACCCTTATGACGTATCCTCACTACCGTCTAATACCAGCGCGGCACTTTTCATGTCAGTTCTACTCCTTCTACTGACCCTCCCTTTACAAAATCAGCGTCAATGGTTTCAAGTCCTTTACTAACAAATAAACATAAAACACAGCTTGTCTGCTACACTAAAGGAAAAATTCAAAAGTATTTACCACATATCCTAAGAGAGATCTCTACACTCCAGCAAATAAAATCTCGACCAGCGTGGTTCTTAATTACTCTCTATCAAGCGGTAAATTCTCGGGACTTCTTCAGTTGCTCCTCTGAAGTTACCCAAATAAACCTCCACTACTTCATTCAACAAAAGTTCCATGTACGATACTTTCAGTTCGGCGACCGCCTAGTACCGTATTGCCAGCAGACAATGCACATAAAGCTTAGTGTATGCCACACTAAGACAGCCCATAGGCTTATCCCGGGATCTTAGGCCAACGGCGGACCCGTCACTTCCATTGAGATTCCACAAACCTCAACGTGACAATTCCATTGAGATTCTACAAACCTCAACGTGACATAAAAGCACAAAACAACAAATATCTCAACGTCTAAGTCAGTCTGTTAACTTCGTCTTTTCAAAAACACAGTAATTTTAATCTAACTAACCATCCGATGCAACTAACAAAACTGATGTAGTGGAAGCGTGTGGGTAATAATATTCATCACTTACTAACCACACCAAGCTCTATAATAACTGCAATAACATTTTCATAATGTCGGGCCCATAAGACATTATTCCACAAGTAACTGTAACAAAGGTCCTCCGACAGATCTTTGGTAGAGTTAAAAGGGACTGTGTAATTGAAATTACGGTTATGCTATTTCCCCATGAGGACCTAGACTGAAGGAAAAACGCTAAACCAAATAATCCATATCAATAAAACAAGTATTTATCTATCTCATGAATAAAGACAAACACTTTTTCTTTGATTATTTCTTATTATTAGAATAATGAATGGTCAATTACAATGTCCAAATAGAATGACATCACAGTACACAAATGTTACAGATTATCGCAATGTAGCAAAACAGATTCAAATCACAAGTAATCAGATTCATCAAGAATAGGGAAGAGAGAACAAGAGAGAGAAACAGCAGCAGTGAAAATACTTCACCTATGAACGGAAATTCTAATGCTCAGCAAACATTAGAAGGAAAACTATTCCTACGGCCGTTAGGAATAGTGAAGGCAGAACCATCAGCCGATGATGTGCAAAGTCTCAGGTAAGTTCAATGGATCAGGAGGTTTGCCAGCCAGAATATCAGGAAACAGCACTGCATGCAGCTTACACCATGAATGCAGGACGAGTCCCCAGAAGTCTTGAGAACAAGCCGCTGAACATCTTCCCCGAAAGTCTTTTATACATAGAAACGTCCTTCTCTCAGTTAACATTGTATCTCTCTTCTCTCTCCATGAACATTTTCATTGGCTAAACATGATGGTGTGGCGGTCTTCTGACTATGGCCTAACCATACTTTCTAAACACCCTTTGTTCAAACTATCCTCCAGCTTCCAAAGAAGGAAGTGGAAGTAACCTGGCTACAATTGTATTTTTACTAATAATGCAGTAACTTCTTAACATCCATCTACTCTCGCTCAGACAGGAAAGAACGCAATAATTTCAGACAGATTTAGGCTAATATCTACACTCTCTGAAGCAAATGATAACACGTGAAGGGCTAAGCTAAGGACAGCATTTATTTTACAAAATCACAAGGACAGGAGTACGTGACCACATCCCCTAATATTTCTAAGGCCTGTATTTTATTTAGCAAAATAAGAATTATTTCTAAGATCCTACACTATACTTTCACGAAGATTTATGTTTTTCTTTGTTGTTTTAGTTTTCTGCAGCAAAGGACACAGAATAACACGTATCAGAAAAATGCATATAAACTATAATATTTCCATTTATTCCTCATTGTGTTACATTTCATTTCACTAAATAGAGCATGTCTGTCATGCCTTTGCACATTTCTCACGTTGTACTTCATTTGTGTTAACGTTAGTAATTTTTTTACAAAACATTAGTATTTTGTCACCCCAACAGGTGGATTTCTTTGAGCAGATTTTATTACAGAAAATCATGCTCCATCACCTGCAAGCAAGGATGGTGCAAGGATTTGCACATTGTAAACAAAAGGACACTTTTTTTTATCTTAACCACGCTAGCAATATGGCATTATTTCATATTTTTTATAGCATCTCAGTGGTGCTACCATCCGCACTGCCTACAAGTAGGGAGTAAGTACAAGTAGGGATGGACAGTAAACTCCGCTTCTCCGACCGCTTCATGGCAGAGTTCTTTTCTTGTGTGTTAAGTTGGCGAGTGAGAAAATCGAGCGCTAGACTGCCTTCCTGCAAGATTTCTCAACGCGGGCAATCGCAGCAGGTTTCTACAGCTCACGTTGAGAAAGCTGTCGCTTGCGTTGAGAAAGCTGCCTTTGAGTAGAAAATCTACTCGAGCAGTAGAAAGAAGCAGCGCCCTCTGGTGTGTCGTGTGGTGCCGTTCAAGCTGATTATTTAGTGTGGGTCAAGCTCCCGGTGCAAAAAATCAGCATGAGCAACATGATGTACCGAACCCCGCCATTTGTGGAACTCCGCCAAATCGCGCAGAGTTTTTAGTTAATTCTTTGGAATTCCATGGAGTGAAACTCCATGAGTTCCCGCATCCCTACTTACAAGTAGGGTCATTGTATGTACGCAGCAATAAAAGATCATATTATGTAGTAAAACAAAGTAAAATATGGGCTTAAGGAAGCACATTCTATGGCAGTATGTTTTTGTTATTTTGTCATTAATACATTAAACTTATCTGGACAAACATTTCACCTTATTAGAACTCATACAAGTCCAAACTTCAGCCTTTAGCAAAAGAATTGTGACTAATTAACCTTCACACACAGTTTGGAACTGTTCACAGCATGTGTGACAACTTTTCTAGTAACATTTGATCCATTTTAGCGAGAAACAACTTTTTGTTGACACCTGCATTGTAAGGAGCAGATTGTGAATTACATGGCAAGTGTTGTAAACCCATGATTATCCATAAAACAACGAGGATTTGCATAATTCCACAGGCCCTGCATATCAGTGGTAAGCTCTCAAACATGATCCATTGATGTTGAGTTCTTTCGTTAGATTAGAAATGCCCCATGAGTCTAGAGCAAATGTTAGACTACACTGTTGACTATCATGATTTGCGAAACAGCGTCAAAATTAAATTAAAAAAACCAGAGACATAAATCATCAATTTATAAGCAAAAATTACAATTGGTGTTGTATTGTGTCAAAAATAGTTTAGCATCATCACTACTCTCCCTTTTATATCATCATTCAATTTGCGTACCTTTGAATAGACGGTGCATTTTGAGCTCCTGGGCCCAATTTATTTAATGGGTGCACTCTCAATGTTAAACAGGTGCACAGACGCACAAACAGGGACGATGTGTCTTATTACAATCAAAGCGGTGCCCCCTCAGGGCGACCGACACAAACTCTTGCCTGCCCTGGGGGTGGAGCATTAGTGAAAGACCAAGCAGGTGCTTGAAGCAGCCAGCCTGTCTTTCACTGTGAAGGCGGCACCCGCCATCTGATCCTGCCTTCTGGGGGATGTCTAAGGAGTCAATGGGTCCCCCTGCCACTCTCCAAAGGTGTGTCCTTGGGTGGCGTGCCGATGTGTGCCACAGCTTTCTGGTGCACTGTCAGTGACCCTCCTGAACACCTTTTGCCTCTGTAATGACACCCATAATACGGCGTAGGAGCATGGGCAAAATGCTTCCCTCATTTGCATGGGGCCACACACACACACTTCAAACCACTTGGAGGGCTTACTATGATGAGCCCTTTTGCTTAAGATGCTTAACGTTGGAGCCAGGGACTTTATATATATCTTGAAGTCCTTTCTCTACTGGTCAATGAAACAGCCACCTTTAAAATATGTTCAATTCATGTTCCCAAGACAAACAACCTTGCTTGTCGTGGCTTCCAAATTGAGTGAGCCTTTAATCCACTCAAATTTACCCCTGACTTTTGTATTGCCCCTCTTACCCATCTTGCAGTTGTCACTGTGATTACTTTGGTGTAAGGCTTCACATAAGAAATCAACTGTGTCTCACCATTTGGTGTAACTTCAACCATTGTTTTTCATACTCCAGCAAACACCTCATAACACACAGTTTGAATAATCCTTAAAATGTAGATAAAAACACTCTCACTTATCATCTTCCTTCCCCTCCATATTTCAAACACCATACCATTCTGTTTATAAAACTTACTTTCCACCTCTGAAGCACACACATCATAAAATAACATTAAATAAACTAAAATAAACAAAATTGCTGTCTTCGGTGCTTAATTTGTTAAAATATAATTGCCAGGGCCCTTGTCAGGAGGCCAATGCAGCGTGCACCACCTTTTACCACTGCCAGCATTGCCAATGACAGTACCTACATCAACTTTTAACCATTACACTGCTACAAGTGCAACATTTCAGACTGTTCGAGGGGCCCAAAGCTATGAGAATGGCTTGGCGGCAGGTATTAGTTATTTGTAATGTATATTGAATGATTGCTGTTCTGCTCATCTCTAAATTACATAAACAGCAGCACCATGTGGCAATTGGCATAAGTGCCGGAGCCAATATTTAAGTGCCGGTACAGAGCACCGGAAACCATCGGTCCAAATTAAGCACTGGCTGTCTTCCGGTACAACTGCCTCAATGATAAAAACTTGGTTTCTGGACACTCCTGAAGCAATCTGAATATTCCTCCTACATCTCACTCTTGGCAGTTTCCTTAAGCTCATTCCTCATAACTCTGCATACCTAACCATGCTTACCAGTAGGTTTCTCTTCACACAAAGAATGCCTGCAACCTCAGATAATCTCTTAGCAATTTGCTGTTATGTAGCTTTTCTCTTCCTGCTGGTTGGCCTGAAGAGAAAAGAGTATTATTATGTTTGTCAAGGATTATTTAGTGAAATGAAAGATGTAGTGGTGTAGGTAGTAATTCATCCTAGTCCCACTCCCTCGCCTTCCTTCTTAACTTTCCTGCCTCCAATAGACCCCTCCCTTCAATAAACAAACTATGCCCCTCACCACCTCTTCATCCTGTACGTAAACAAGCCAAACCAGACACTCAGTTGCGCCGTACTGGGAGGGTGGGAGGGACCTTAAATAAAGGCAGGGGAGTAGGACTAGGAGTAATGTCCATTGTCGGTACGTAATGGAAGAATTACCTCCCATCTCTCCCTCACCTTCCTTCTTAACCAATCAGACATAACAAGTAAAATCGAAATGGACAACTGAGTAGTAAACACCCAACACCAGCAACCACTCTATGGCCTGAGGTGCTACTTCAGCCACCAAAGACTGCACCTAATCCTGCACGCTGACCAACCTCCTTTCTGAAAGAGGCACTAGACCCCAATGAGTCTGAAAATGTGCTTCGATAAACACCATGTCTTGCGACAAAACCAAAGAAGAGTTTTCCCAATTTATCAAAAATCTATGCCCCTGCAGGACCTGCAACACCCTTTCCACATGAACCACCAACTGGGACTCTTCTGGGGATTGTACGAACAGATTGTCTAAAAAGGGATGAAAGAACACCCCCTCTGTGTGAAGAATAGCCATCAGAGGAGCCAGAACCTTTGTAAAAACTCTGGGTGATGACATGAGCCCAAAGGGAAGAACTCAAAGCTGGAAATGATCATCGGAGAAACCGTTGAGAGGGAACTGCAACAGGGGCGTGCAAATAGGCATCCTGGAGATCCATTGATGCCGAAAAATCTCCTGGACTTATCAGAGGAATAATAGTCTGAATTGTCAACATTCAAAAATGAATAGATCTTATCCATGAATTGACCCATTTGGGATCTGGGACTGGCCGAAATGTCCCTGACATCATCTGAACCAGAAACAAGATGAAATAAACCCCTTCCCCTTGCTCTCCAACTGGTACATTGCAGATGGCCCCTTTTGCCATCAAGTCCTTGATTCCATCCAGAAGGACCTACCTTTTCCCCTCGGCTGCTAGAACCGGAGTCAGAAGAATGCCAGTATCTGCATGAACGTGCTTGAATTCTATTGAGTAGCCATTGGATACAATGTCTAGGACCCATTGATCTGACACATCCTGCTTCCAGGCTGACAGAAAATGCTGGATCCTCCCTTCCAATGGCAAAGCCACCCCCCAATGGCATTGAATCTCAGGAGCCCTTCTTTGAGGCCCCTTTCTGAGCTGGAACATCCCATCTAGGAGGAAAACGGGGCTGAAACCTCCTCCTCCGAGATGAAGAGTGACGGGCCTCATGCTTTGGGGATGACTTATAGGATTTCTACACCCCTTCCCAGCAGAAGAACCCGCTCATGGGGTAAGGCATGCTTCCTCTCCTTAAATGCCTGGGAGATCATGGCAGGTAACAGTTTCCTAAAGAGCGCCTGACCCTCAAACTGAATTTTCATCAAGGTGGCCTTCTCCCTAGGCTCTGCCTTCCACTGCCTCAGCCAAAGAGATCTCCTAGCCGCAATCAAATCCCCAGTGGTCATGGCCAAAGAACGTATAATGTCTGATGAAATGTCTGCAAGTAACCTCATTTACTGCTCCATAGCAGCCAACTGATAAGAGCACTCAACACCCTCCTGAAGAGCCACAGCCAGCTTTTCGAAGTCCTGTAGCAAGGATTGTGCTGAATATGACAAGAGAAGCCTAGCTGTCAAAGCCAAATTCTCAGCAGTAAATGCCCTCTTAATTCCAGAGTCCACCTTTCTATCCGTAGCATCAGTGGGAGTACAGTCTTCCAATCGCCGTCTTGCCAATCAGGGTAGCCAGAATAGAGTCCAGATGAACTGAATGAGGAAGAGTGTCCTTCCCCTCTAAAAGGTACAATTTCTGTAGAAAGCGAGGGACCTGAATCTCATCTACATCCTTCCATTCCCTCATTACGATATCCCTAACAGGACCTTGAAAGGGCATGGCAAACCTGGAAGAATTAACATATTGGGGAAACACAGCACCCCTTCTTCAGCTGCCTGAAAGGATGGGAACCACAAGTTTTCCTTCACATGGGTCAGAACATCCCACATTTACTCTCGGGAAACATACTTCCCCCCAGAAGAAGTTGGTGGTGCCTCCAAATCCTAGGCCGAAGAATCATTGTCAGCCACCACAGTCCTAGGCTTGGCCCTTTTAATGGGCTTTGAAGGCTGAGCCTGAAGGGCTCTCGCCACTGCCACCTCAATCATGTCTTGCACTTCCACCCTAAACATGAGAAGCGCACTCCCCCCTCCTGGACTACGAGCTTCACAAACCCTTTTGTGGGGGGGGGACGTCCTCTGCCGAGAAAGAAATCGGGGTCGATTCCGATGTCGGCCGGAAGCGCACCTAATAGTATTCGTCCGGAAAAAATACGAGCCGAACGCGTGCTTTCCGACCGACTCGAACACTCTACCGAACGAACAAGTACGATGAGTATAACAGCCCAGATTCCGACCGAGCCGTACTTACCCATTCCAGCTCCTGTTCCCCGCCCGAGCCGGATCCGTAAACGCCGAATCGAGTCGCACGGAACCAAATACACAGCACCTTCCGGCCGGACTAGTACGATGCGTCTCAAGTACGCGCCGAACTCGTCGCTATGTCCGGCACGTTTGAGCATCCGGGAGAGCTGCACATAAGCTCCGATTCGCACCACAAGACGATCCACGGCGACGAGACGAACAAGCCAGCGACGAGTATGAGTCGAAGACACGAGAAACCCGAACGAGACGAACCAACCATGAATCCCATCGCGCAGGTCCTACCAATACTCTACATCTATGACCGGGACGGATGCGTACGGCGCAGACGGTAAGTCAAACACCCACAATACAAACAAACGACACGTACCCGAAATATGTCACACACACATAGGGATGCACAAATGACGTACACAAGCAACAGCAGAACCATAGGGGTGGGATGGCCAACACCAATGCCATACACACCCATAGGGGGATGGATGCCTACCACCAACACCACCCTACAACTACCCCTACTCATGGGTGGCTAGATGCCTGCCACCACCCCCCCCCTCTCATGGGGGGCTGGATGGCTGCCACTACTGCCATCCCCACCCATAGGGGGATGGATGCCTACCACTAACACCACCCCCACTCATGGGGGGCTGGATGCCTACCACTACTACCATCCCCACTCATGGGGGGCTGGATGCCTACCACTACTACCATCCCCACTCATGGGGGGCTGGATGGCTGCCACTACTACCATCCCCACTCATTGGGGGCTGGATGCCTGTCACTACTGCCATCCCCACCCATAGGGGGATGGATGCCTACCACCAACACCACCCTACAACTACCCCTACTCATGGGAGGCTGGATGGCTGCCACTAGTACCATCCCCACTCATGGGGGGCTGGATGCCTACCACTACTACCATCCCCGCTCATGGGGGGCTGGATGCCTACCACTACTACCATCCCCACTCATGGGGGGCTGGATGCCTACCACTACTACCATCCCCACTCATGGGGAGCTGGAAACCTACCACTACTGCCATCCCCACCCATAGGGGGCTGGATGCCTACCACTACTACCATCCCCACTCATGGGGGGCTGGATGCCTACCACTACTACCATCCCCACTCATGGGGGGCTGGATGCCTACCATTACTACCATCCCCACTCATGGGGGTGCTGGATGGCTGCCACTACTACCATCCCCACTCATGGGGGGCTGGATGCCTGTCACTACTGCCATCCCCACTCATGGGGGGCTGGATGCCTACCACTAACACCACCCCCACTCATGGGGGGCTGGATGGCTGCCACTACTACCATCCCCACTCATGGGGGGCTGGATGCCTGTCACTACTGCCATCCCCACTCATGGGGGGATGGATGCCTGCCACTACTGCCATCCCCACCCATAGGGGGATGGATGCCTACCACTAACACCACCCCCACTCATGGGGGGCTGGATGCCTGTCACTACTGCCATCCCCTGCCTGCCACTACTGCCATCCCCACCCATAGGGAGATGGATGCCTACCACTAACACCACCCCCACTCATGGGGGGCTGGATGGCTGCCACTACTACCATCCCCACTCATGGGGGGCTGGATGCTTGTCACTACTGCCATCCCCACTCATGGTAAGTAAGTAAGTAAGTACTGATGAGACAGGGGGCATATATAACTACTTGGGACAAAGTGCGAAAATCCAAAGAAGGAACTCTAAATAATTATCTATGGATGGAGTTAGAGCAACACTCAGCGTCTCCAGCTGCCAAGTATCTAAAAAGCAGCTTGGCAAATACTGGCTTAAATCAGCTCTGGGATACCCCCACAAATCATATAACACTTAAAAAACTGGTTAGGAAAACCGTCAAACATCTTTCATGGGTTGAAGACAAGGCATCCCTTGCGAAGAGGTCACATGGCTGGATGACTCTGAATTCCTACTCCAAACAAGCATCACTGAGCTACCTTGATTTGGGTTATGCCAAAGCTATCAAAATGAAGTTTTTAAAGTATAGGTTGGGCTTGCTACCATGTATTCGGCATTTTCCACACTGGCTTAAGGATAAGGCTGGTTTCCTCTGCCGGTTATGTGGTTCAGCGCCAGAGGATATGCTGCATTTGCTTTGCTCCTGTGATAAACTGTTGGAAGAACGAAAACATCTGCTAAAATCAGCGGGGGATACGCTCACGAAGACAAGCAGTCCTTGCCTGTTTTGCACCTCAGGATCCACAGCTAAACTGTAGACTTGTGAAGTTTATGAAGGTGGTGGAGCGGAAAATGCCAAAACTTGATTCTTAACTGTCCTTTTGGTGGTTTTATAATACAAAACTGTATTTATTTCAACTTAAGGTCGCTGCTAAGTATATATTTTTATGATTTTGAAAAATGGTGATGTATGAAATTGTATCTATTTTGCACATAAGGCCGCTAAAAAGTATATATTTTTATGATTTTAAACAAAAAAACTAAGATTTATGATATATCGGTTTTACCAATGCATGCAGAGCAAGTTTTAAAATTTTGATGTTTGTATTGCAATGGTTTTTATTAACTATGCAAATAAATTTACTTACTTACTTACACTCATGGGGGGATGGATGCCTACCACTACTACTATCCCCACTCATGGGGGGCTGGATGCCTACCACTACTGCCATCCCCACCCATAGGGGGATGGATGCCTACCACCAACACCACCCTACAACTACCCCTACTCATGGGTGGCTAGATGCCTGCCACCACCACCAGCCCACTCATGGGGGGCTGGATGGCTGCCACTACTACCATCCCCACTCATGGGGGGCTGGATGCCTACCACTACTACCATCCCCACTCATGGGGGCCTGGATGCCTGCCACCACCACCACCCCCACTCATGAGGGGCTGGATGGCCGCCACTACTACCATCCCCACTCATGGGGGGCTGGATGCCTACCACTACTACCATCCCCACTCATGGGGGGCTGGTTGCCTGTCACTATTGCCATCCCCACTCATGGGGGGATGGATGCCTACCACTACTACCATCCCCACTCATGGGGGCTGGATGCCTACCACTACTGCCATCCCCACCCATAGGGGGATGGATGCCTACCACCAACACCACCCTACAACTACCCCTACTCATGGGTGGCTAGATGCCTGCCACCACCACCACCCCCACTCATGGGGGCTGGATGGCTGC